>JAVTVJ010010732.1:0-148309 GCA_034509425.1 Eopsaltria australis
AACCAGAAACTATTTGGCCTGCTTGCGAGACTGATTGAGCTCCTATCCCACCGCAAGCACCAATATTATGTTATGCATGTGAGGTCGCATTCAGGCCTCCCTGGTTTTATCTCAGAGGGGAATGTGAGGGCCGACGCCCTGGCGATGCCTGTCATGCAGTGTAACATCCCAGACATCTTTGCACAGGCACGCCTGAGCCACCAATGTTACCATCAAAATGCACCGGCCCTCCGGAGAATGTTTGGTCTTTCTCTGGAGCAGGCTCGTGCCATAGTGGCCACATGCCCGAGTTGTCAATCATTCCAGATACCATCATTTAACCAAGGAGTAAACCCAAGGGGGATCAATTCTAAGAGATCTGGCAAATGGACGTAACCCACTTCTCTCCCTTTGGCAGGCTCAAGTATGTTCATGTATCAGTAGACACGTTTTCAGGAGCAGTATTTGCGTCTGCCCATATGGGAGAGAAGGCACGAGATGTCAAAAGACACCTAACAATGGCATTCTCTGTGCTGGGAGTCCCGAAAGAAATCAAGACTGACAATGGCCCTGCATATACCTCCGCTACCATCAGAGGATTTATGCAGGGCTGGGGTGTCAAACATACTACTGGCATTCCTCACTCTCCTACTGGGCAAGCCCTAGTAGAGAGGAAACATCGAGATTTGAAAAGGCTCCTTGTACAACAGCAGGGAGAGGCAGAGGGAAAGTCGCCCATTGAGCGCCTCTGCAAGGCTCTAATAACTCTAAATTTCCTAAATTGCTCCGAAAGTGAGCCGACTCCCCCCGTATTTAGACATTTTACGAATTCGGCCCGAAGTAAATTGGCAGAACGTCCACCAGTGTTGTACAAGGATCCTGAAAGTCAGCAAATTATGGGGCCAGCGCCGCTAATCATCTGGGGAAGGGGATACAGTTGTGTCTCCACCCCAGGCGGACCGCGCTGGCTCCCGGCAAAAAATATTAAGCCTTTCAGAAAGGAGTGCCATGACCCCTCCACGACACCCGGACAAGACGACTTGACGGCGTGGAAGCGTCGAAAGAAGAAAATACAACATCCACAACGAAAAGATCCAAAGATGATGGACCTAAACCAACCTGCTATTCTCGCAAGAAGAAAGAGCATTTAAAAAGACTTTAATGCCCTTAAATACCTCCCTCCCCCATTCCTACCCCTTCCCTGAGACCCCTTCTTACCTTTCCCTCTCCCTAAGACCTCCTCCTACCTAGTGTTAGAGTGGTAAAGAGGGGAGATGGGAGGGGAAAGACGTCAGATGAGGGAAAGGAAGTCATCAGTAAATATTAGGTGCTGTACTTACCCCTCAATCATGTGTTTTACTCACCCCAGGAAAAGCGGTAACGATGGTGAGAATCCTTGGAGCCCTCGAGCCTGTGCGAGTCATCCTTTTGTTTGCTGCCATAACATCCCTAACACCCGACAAGCAGAGGTTGGCTAGTCCAACAGCCCAGAGAGAACGTTTGGGTAACGCTCGCCAAGGCGTTGAAACAAGATAGCATGTGTCTGAGCATGCATTCCGCGAACGATCCCATGTCGACTTGCCTAGTAGGTATCCCCCTGCGAAGAGATGACACCTCCTTCGCAGGTAAAAGGCCCGAACCAGTTGACACCTGGGACGCGTGGATGAAGACCCTCCCACATGCACCAGAGGAACCCCAAGAATTGGCGCTGTTGGGGTCCTCCAAAGCAGACTTTTGTATTGGCTTTGATTACTTCCCTAGTTTAGAAGATGCCAAGAAATTTGGAGGATATGGTAAAATTCCATACAAATATGTGCATCCCCTAAAAAGATCCGTTTACAGTTTTGAAAATTGGTGTAACTATACTATGAGATCTGTCTCCAACCGGTCCAAGTCCATGCCAGTCCCGAAGACTCTCCCCTCCGGTGTGTTTTTAATCTGTGGGGATAGAGTCTGGGCCGGGATTCCGTCCCGTCTTTCAGGTGGGCCATGCACGTTGGGCCAACTCACCCTCATGACCCCCAACAAGACTCAAATTTTGGAATGGAGAAAATTCTATAATTTGACCCGTCAAAAAAGATCATTCGAAACTTGGGACGAAAATTGCAATTCGGCTGTTGAACATTGGAGTTTTTCAAAGAGGGTGGCTGCCTCCATATTCGTGCCCTGGGTGGCGGCAGCTAAGGCCTTGGGGGAATTAGGCCATTTAGAGTGTTGGCTTGGCAGACAAGCCAACCTCACGTCCCGGGCACTGACCCAACTGCTAGAAGATGAGGACACTACTAGGCACGCCACCCTGCAGAACAGGGCGGCGATTGACTTTCTCCTCCTCGCACACGGGCACGGGTGCGAGGACTTCGAAGGGATGTGTTGTCTTAACTTGTCGTCCAACGCGAAGAGTATTCACGCAACGCTCCAGGAAATGCGTGGGCACATAGGCCAACTGAAGGTTGAGAGTAAAGACTGGCTCCAACACATGCTAGATGGCCTTGGACTTTCTTCGTGGGCTGTTGGGCTGATACAATCCTTGTTGTGGATTCTCGTTATTATCGTTATCGTTTTGCTGTTGTTTGCATGTTTAAAAAATGTTGTAGTAAGTTTACTCAGAAAAACGTTCTTAGAAAAAAGAAAAGGGGGAGATGTAGGAGTGGTAAGCATGGAATTAAAACCCCAGAAACCCCGTGAGAATTCGTGGTGGAAAGATCCTAGTTCCACCCCCAGGATAAAGACGTCTGGGGTATAGTCTGAATGCTGACCACTCCTATGACTCCTCCTCGTTGCTTGTCACTGGTTTTCCCGTTCGTCTATCCAAGTTTGATCCTTTCCCTTCTTCCAGAGAGTTCTCAGTTCTGTACATTGTGATTTGTCTGTTGCCGGTTATCCCCCCCCCGGTTCCTTACCATTGGAAGTAAACCCCTGTCCCTTCCCCAACTCCACCCCTTCGGTCGTTCCCTATTGGCCCTCATGTTCCGTTATGTACCCTTGCATGAGCTTGCTCGAGGCTCTTCTGCCCCGGGATTGAGAGCAATAAAGTACTCTGTTACCCAAGGCGAGAGTCCTCCCTGATTCTCCGCGGCACCCCAGGAAAATCCTAGGATCCTCCGACGCTCCCTCTCTCCCAGGAGACGGCTAGTCTCCCACGTCTGTCCAGCGAAAGCTTAGGACATTCGTGGTCCGCTGGGAGGGGACGGGGCAACCACCGGCAGGAGGCTCCCGGGACGGGGATCCGCAGAAAAACCCCTCAGCGGCTTTTCTGCGGCAGTTTGCCAGCTTCAGAAAGTTCTTTTCAGACCACCTGAAGACATGACCTCAAATGAAGCCTCATACTGCTTCATCAGTCACTTGATGAATAACTGCTTGTTCAATTAGTTTAATCCACTGGTACTAATTTTAATAATTTTCAATTTCTGTATAATTCCACTTATCAGTAACATTTGCTTGAATGAAAAGAAACTACCTTCATACGCCAACCATTTCCAGTAGGGTTTATGTGCTGCTCTCACATTTTGAATAGATTCAACAGCACTAAAAAAGAAGCCAGATTAACAATATCAGCAATAATGAAAATAGAGGAATCATAACTTACCTCAATAAAAAAGCAAAACCAAAAAATCCAACTGAAAATGAACAAACTTTGAACTCTTTCAAGAATGCAAAACAGAAAGAGAGTCAATGGGCACATTGCTTGAAAAGATTAGAAAAAAGGGAAAGTGAAGAACACACAGCATGTACACACATTTACACATTGAGTGAAATCCCAACCCTGCTATTGGAGGAAGCACACCTGTCTGAGTTCAGGAAACATTTCTCCTGTCTGTCAATGTCTTGCCAAGAGATTTTATCTACACAATGAAAAGATTTAATTAGACTGACTCAAAAGCAAGGCAATCTGTTCAGGAACCAAATAAATCACATACCCTGCTATTCTTTGTGTTGAAGTCTCCTTTTTATTATCACTGATATTTGAAGCACTATGGGCAAACAGTCCCATTACATTAGCTAAAAAGAAGTTAGACTTGAAATTTAATTATCTTGGTACAGCTCTACATAGTCAAGTGCTTTTGCACCACAGGCCTCGATGCTCCAAATTCCAGAAACACAAGTATTCATCAAGACTGGCTGTGCATAGCATCAACTCTCACTGATGAGAGAAAAGTTTACCCCAGCTATTGCTGTACTACAGCAGCTGAAGTGGCTCTGGGGTCTGAAGCACTAATCCTTGCAGTTGCATATGTAGTATATGTTGCAAAATAATTCGTGCTAAAATTTAAGATTACAGCATTTTACTGAAGTTGAGAGAAAGCACAAATGCCGGAAACAGGTGGCCGCCAAAATTGTGCTTTTCAAGGGATTTGTCTGAATAAGCCCTGGCAAGATACATTCAATGTGCATTCCACAGATAAACATTTTGTGGGATTTCCTCATCTGACAGAGCTCCAGTATGTATATTCCATGTGTGCATATACAATAAATAATATACATCGCCAGAAACTCATTCCAGCAGCAAAAATCAACTACTGATTTCAGGAACTGTCGTCAGACGTGGCGGAAGGACAGGAAAAATTTACATTGCTATATTGAAAAGATAAAATTAACAAAGAAGAAAAAAGGTATAAAAAAACACCTCATAGAAACCGCAGTGGTGAACTAGTGAAATTCGAACCGATAGTGGTTCGGACCCAGTTCACCCCAATGCTGATCGCCTGGCCCGACGTTGCTTTTGCTTCGTGGCTCTTTTTCAAATTTTATACTTTGATTTTAAATAAATTCTCTTTAATCATAATATTGATTGGTTCGTTTATAACACATACATTCCCAAATACTGGCTGTAGTTAACTGGTATTACCTGGATTACAGCAAGATTATCTCAGCCTTGAGTGAGATGGATTTCTATAGAATAACAAGGCCTAAGGATAAAATGGCTTGTGGTTTTATGCTATAAGATCTCACAACTTGAAATAATTTCAGAAATAAAAGTATATAAAACCATACCTTGGATGATTTTTTAAAAATGCAAGTTATCCAAAGTAGAAAATAATATATTATAAACTATTATATTAAAACCTTACTTCAGCAAAGTGTTTAAAGCATGCATGCCTTGAGTCTCCTTGATAAACACATTAGTTGTTCTAAAATTCTTTATATGCTTACCTTAAACAAGGTGCCATTTCTCCAGTTATTTGAGGTACAGGATCTCCAAGCAAAGTTTTTACAGTCATGCACACTGATTCACCCAATGATTTCAAGTGGTATCCACCCTAAAAAGTATTTTGTGTCAATTAAGGGACAACATCTCTCTGAATTTCAACATAGAAAATAAACTATACTTTTGAAATATATCTGTATTTCCAGACACAGAAGATGATATGCAAGTATATCTAAGTCAATGATTTTTCAGTATGAAAACAGTAAGTTAGTGGCCACCTGCTGAACTTCACTGGCATCTCATGGTGGAAATCACTTCATCATAGTTCAAGTAACTTCAGAAATCAGTCATTACTTTGCCATGAAAACACATGCCTTCTCCATTCCCATCTACAACATGCCATCTTCAATAATCCTTGGGGAAGATTCCTTAGAAGGCAAATGCTATCACTGTCCTCCAAAATGGCTGTACAAGAGAAACCTCCCACAGCCTGACACTTTTAAGATGTGGTTTTCTAATTGTTCGGCAGAATTTGGAGAACAAGATGGATTTAAGACTGCTAGGTGGCCTGCAGGAAGCCATCTATCACCCATGGAGCAGTCACACTGAAACACAGTTTTAAAAATTAGGATTTTAGGCAAAGGTTAGTATTGCTGAAATTAGTTAAAATAGATTTAATAAGCAAACCCAGATGGAGTTAATTAAAGAATTAATGATTAGCTTAAGAGTTAGGTTTGAAGCAAGTTTTAAAGTGTAGGTAACTGATTGCTTGTCATTTTATATTTGCTCAGCTGTGCTTATAATGAGAAACAGAAAACACTGATTAATAGATCTAAAGAAATGTAGACAAGTACTAATTTTTCTATTTGGATAACCATTGAAGAGGAATGAAGGGAGGAACTGGAGGTTCCCCCAAAGGTAATTTGTATTGTCAAAAAACAGAAAGGCAGAAAGGTCAAAGCAAGGAAGACGAGTTTAACTTCATCATTCTCGCCCTCCCCTCAAATTATGCGACCACCAACTCAATTTAAAGAACAAACCACACATACTTAATAACTATTCAGCTAATTACCATATGAAGTGGGGAAATGGGAGGTATCAATGTGATAAATGTGTATATGTGCATTTTGAATATTCAGAATTTTTGTAGATAAATAGACTTTGTATTGCTCTGTGCTTTTGCTCTGTGTATTAGGGAGCCATCCCACGCAGCTGCCCAGCGCTGAAATAAACATACACTTTCTAACAACCCTGTTATAGTGTCTTTGTCTGTCTTGAGTTGAGTATCGATATTAGATCAATACTCATATTTTAGTAAATCAACACCATCTGTGGCAGGAGTGAATGCTTATTTATACTTCAGCTAATAGACAAAAATATCTATAATAACCTGCTAGAGAGAAGGATGATGGAAGAAAGGTCATGCAAAATAAGAGGTCAAGTGAATCAATTATTATACAGTTCACTTTTGAAGACCTTGTTGGCAGCAATATTTCCACACACTTATTAACCTGAAAAGCCACTATTTTTCTAACATGCAGCAGAAATATGGAGTTGAAGACTATATTTCAAAAGGAGAAAACATTTTAATTGCTTAAAAGAATAAAAAAGAGCTCCTAAAGAGCCTGCAATACAGTCTTTAAATCAAAAAAGAGGGAATTTCCTAAGTGCTCCATTACTAAGTAAGAGTATATTTAGTTTAAAGGTTTCATAAGGTTTCCTGGCATAAGATACACTTGTAAAAACACTGGTAATACAGCCTATTCACTAAATACATTTTAATGAGTTTGGGACTCTCAAGAGCAGTAGACTAATCCCTGTTCACAAGAACTGAACAGCTTTATGGAAGACATGCTTTTTTGAATGATGAGCATATGGCTCCTTTGTTTCAAAACTCTAAAGTGTAAGAGCGCTGTCAAATCTTAGCCATTTTTGCATTCCTAGTACTCAAAATAAAGATAAAAATAAATTATTTTGTTGAGAAGTTTTGCTTCCTAGCTTCTAGTTTGCCCTAAATGGCTCTAATACAAAGACTTTTCTCCTGAGGGTACATTTCAAAAGTCTTTACCTCTAGGATGACACACAGCTTTCCATTAGCTAACTGCATCAGAAAATGGGTAAGGTGGGCAAAAACCTCAGGAGTGGCATTCATCTCACCCTAAACAAAAGACAAAATTTTAAGAGATGACACCTTGATTCAAAAACACTGGTAAGAAACCCAAACAAACAATCTGAAGTACCCAAGTCTGAGATGGAATACCAGAACACTTGCCTCTCATTATATCAAACAGAATGCTGAACCAACTTCATTGAAGGAAGGTGAAAAAAACAACACAGTAATTTACACATATGGGATAACCAGTCTTTACACGTCTTGTTGTAATGTTTCATGAACTTGGGTCAGCCTAAAGATTCTAGCATGTATTTTTAGCTTGATAAAAGTGAGTTTCACTTAGCAATCACAAAATATTAAAGCAGCAGGAATATTTTCCTAATAGATTCATGACTGACAGCACAAAGACCACAAGTTAGTTACTTCAGGGTTGCCAATTCCAGGATCATATCCAGAGGAGACAATCACCAGTTCAGGATCAAACTGTTATAAAAGAGAGACAGTTGTAGCACATCTTTATGTCTTATTTTCAGTTTTGTATGGGATTTAAACTGTACCATGATGGGTTATTTCAGTTAGAATATGAACACAAATAAGGATTCTCCTTGAATACATTACCCTTTTACACAATTTTAATTTCTGCTGGAGAAGCTGCAGATTATTATGTTCAATATTTAAAAGCTAAAATTCCATAATTACTATTCAGTTGATCAGAGGAAAGTCATACCAACAGAATAAATTCATTAACTGTGCTACTGGCAATTATTGCATTTCTGTAAAATATTCAATGGTACCTGCTTAAGAAACACTTAGGAAGTACTCTGGCAGTAAAAAATTACCTCAAAAGCCATTGGAAGCAACACATGGAAAAACGCAGCAAGATAATCTGAATTTCCCATCCCAACCTGAAAAATATGAGAAACACTGGTCATGTTTTCCTGTTGGAATGACATTTTCTAAGGTTCTTCAAGACTTTAGGGGAAGATAGGAAAAGTTAAAGATGAGGGAATCTTATGAAGTACAGTTAAAAACCCTCTATTTAAGTAGAGTGCATAAATATCCACCATTTTTAATCTTAATGAGCTTCAGTTCTCTGCTAAACAAGGATGGATCTCCTGAAACACTTTCTGACTTGATGGCTAGGCAAGATATTCAAGTAAAAATGAGTGTGTAAATTTTTCTCTCCCTTTTATTTTTCACACATTATCACATTCTGAGCCATATTTTCCAGCAGACATTCCCCTGACAGGAAGGATATACACTGCATAAGACATTTGCCAAGGAAGTGAAGCAGTGCATTTACTCCGAAAGTGTTACATAAAGGATGAGATACAGAGTTATTGCACTCGCTCTGTTGTGCTGTAAACAATATTTACCTTATTCCAAGGCAAATTTATGTTAAAACCTTTTCCCTTTCCCAGACCCACAGCATCATAATCGGATTCTTTGAGTGATGGCCAGAATTCCTGATGTTCATAGCAATGCCAAGAAAAGTACAAAACACTGAAAATAAAAAATAAAAATCCAATTTGACAAAAATATTGTAGAAATTACTTTATATCCTGAACCTGGCGACTGCATTGCCTGAAAGCAAGAAAATAAAACTGTCCTTTCTCCTTAGTTCTCTCAAAGGATTTAGACTGTGAAAATTGGTACAGTAGTGTTTTGTAGGCATGCACTCCATACAGATCAAATGCAAAGAATTTTCAGAACAGCAGACTTGTTTCTAGAACCTACTTATGTTGCTTTTCCAAAAAAAATATAAAGCTCATGTATTTTATCCAGCTACTACTTGAAGACTTTAACTGAGAGATTCATGAATAGAGAATAAATGTACTACCTGAGTACTGGCAAACCAAGGTAATCCTACTGTTTATTTTGTTATTCTTTAAAATAGAACAGATTTACATTTTATTTTGATTTAAATATTTCCTTCTATTTTATAACAAATGCAAAACAGAGACTAAAATAGCAATGTAAATGTTTTGCAAGATTCTATTTTTAGAAGTTTAAGAAATCTTATTCTCTAGAAATAAACAGCTGACATTAAAGAAGAAAAAATCCTTCAAACCTTGGATCTTCTTCAAATATATATTGTGTTCCTTGCCCGTGGTGCACATCCCAGTCAACAATTAGGATTCTGCACAGATCAGTAAAAGAAAACATTCAGAGGAAGAGCCACAGCATCTTAATCTACAGAAGGTATAAATGAAAAATGTTTTTCTGAACCGAAAGGAACATGACACCCTGACAGCTCTAGACATTAATCTAAACTAGTACAATGTCAAACTGTTATTTACACATGAAAAGCTTCTCTAGAGTCAACCATGCACTTACCTCTGTAGACCATATTTCAGTTTCGCATATTCTGCTGCAATAGCAACGTTGTTGAAGAAACAGAACCCGTTAGTTGCATTTCTCTGGCTGTGGTGACCTGGAGGTCTGAACCAAAGTTTTAAGTTATTCCCAACAAAAGAAATTTTGCTAAGTGAGAACTTCCTCACGTAATTTCTTACCTTACTAAGGCCATTCCATTGCGCACTTTTCCTGACATCACAGTGTCCACCAGCTGCAAAGTTGCTCCTACTGCCAGTCTGGCACAGCAGTAAGTGCTCTGAGAAACAGAAACTCATCAGCTTCAACAAGGCACACATGACATGCTTTAGCATCCCAACAGCAAACTGTCTTGACGTAATTCTACCCCACTGAAGCTGTATGCAGGTGGTTGAAACAGAACTTTACAACACAGGTTCAAATGTGTTTTCCCCTAGGATTACCAGTGATCACCATAATCATTATAAGGATGTTCTCTGTGGAGCAGTTAAAAAACGTGAGATGGATGTATTGAGTGGAATAACATGGCATCTTTGAAAATAAGGAATGAAACCCTACAGAAACATAACACAGAAGACTTCATCTCCATTTCATGGCACAACATTTAAGAGCAGTTGTTACCAAAATGTGATTTGCAGGTGTCCTGGTTTGAAGGACAGGTGTCTGTTAACGAAGGCAGGAGCCTCCCTTGGAATGGGAAACTGTAACCTTTCTCCCTCTAAGTTGTTACAACTTTGAAAATCAAGAGGCTCTCAGGCAAAGATATGGAAATAGGAATAACAGTTCTTTACTACTATCTAAAACAAGGATAACAAATAACAACAACTATAACGTTGACCAACAAACAGAACTAGAAACTCAGTGGCAGCCTGCTCGGCTTCAGGCACCTTTTCCCTTTGGTGCAGTTCCAGTCACAGCCTGCAGGGGTGCTCTGGGTGTGTTGATTCTCCGGTGGCTGCAGGGGCGCTCTGGGTGTGATGATTCCCCGGTGGCTGCAGGGGGCGCTCTGGCGTGAGCTCAGGTAGCACACGGCAATGGCAACTGCCCGAAGCACGGAGGGATGGAGGAGAGCCCTTGCTCCACAGACCCTCGGGAAGGGCAGCTGGTGTCGGTGCCACAGCAGGATCCCCGGACACAGGGAGCTGGGACGGTAAGGGGTCTCCACGTGCAGGGAAAAACCCCGCTACAATGTAGCGGAGAAAAACGGGCTGGTGGCAGGCAGGTCGGCTCCGGATGGGGCAGAGGGCAGAGACTCACAGCAGACAGACCGGCAGCTCCGCGCTGGCTTCTCAGGGGCCGTGGGTTCAGCAGACAGCAGCTCTGACCGTCCAGCTCCGAGGGTCCCGAGCAAGAGGGCGTGACCTCCCTCTGCCCTTGCTTTTCAGTCTCTCCAAATCTCGCGTTACCAGGCTCTGCTTCCATGAGGGGCAATTTTGCCCCACCCTGCCAAGGAGAAAGGCTACAGCCTTGTGCTTTGTTTCTCTTAAGTACCCAGTCATTTGTGTCTTAGCAACCCATGGGAGAAAAATTCCTGAGGAAAAGAACTAGATCCAACCTTCAACATTCTCCACTCCGAATTTTTTTTCTCATGCAAACACCTTACATCAAATTTAAACCTTCGAGGTATATACATACATGCAGATACAGATACAAGCGCAGTGTCATAAGTAGTTCACCTTAAAACAAGATCTCCTTGAGGTATGCATCGGGTCTCTCCATCTTTTTGCATTACCTACCAGGTGCAGCCTGGTCCCTGAGCAAAGACAACCCCCCGGATGGGACTGTCTTTACTTGAGGCAGAGTTTACCCAAACAGTCTTTCCTAGCATACCTCTCATGTGTACTGCTGGAACTTTATCTCTATCTGTTGTTCGCAAGGGGTCAGAGTGGGCAGGCCCGGCCCGGCTGGAGGAACCTCGGGTGTTCACTAACCATGTGGCCTTTGCTAAATTAGTCTCTCAGTTCTTGAACGTCCCCCTACCCAGTGCTTTCAAGGTGGTTTTGAGCAGGCCATTGTACCGTTCAACTTTCCCAGCTGCTGGTGCATGATAAGGGATATGGTACACCCACTCGATGCCATGTTCCCTAGCCCAGGTGTTTATAAGGCTATTTTTGAAATGAGTCCCATTGTCGGATTCAATTCTCTCTGGGGTACCATGTCTCTAAAGAACCTGTTTTTCGAGGCCCAGGATGGTGTTCCGGGCAGTGGCATGAGGCACAGGGTAGGTCTCCAGCCATCCTGTGGTGGCTTCTACCATTGTGAGAACATAGCGCTTGCCTTGGCGGGTCTGGGGCAGTGTGATGTAATCAATCTGCCAAGCCTCTCCATACTTGTATTTGGACCACCGTCCACCATACCATAGAGGCTTTACACGCTTAGCCTGTTTGATCGCGGCGCACGTCTCACAATCGTGGATCACCTGGGATATACTGTCTATGGTTAGGTCTACCCTTCGGTCTTGTGCCCACTTATAGGTGGCATCTCTGCCCTGGTGGCCTGAGGCATCATGGGCCCATCGGGCTAGGAACAACTCTCCTTTGTGTTGCCAGTCTAAATCTATCTGTGCCACTTCTATCTTTGCGGCGTGATCTACTTGCTTGTTGTTCTGGTGTTCTTCGTTAGCTTGGCTCTTAGGGACATGGGCATCTACATGGCGGACTTTTACAGGTAGCTTCTCTACCCGAGTGGCAATGTCTTTCCATTCATCAGCTGCCCAGATTGGCTTTCCTCTACGCTGCCAGTTGGCCTTTTTCCACCTTTCCAGCCAACCCTATAGAGCATTGGCTACCATCCATGAATCGGTGTAGAGATAGAGCTTTGGCTACTTCTCTCTCTTAGCAATGTCTAGGGCTAGCTGAACGGCTTTGAGTTCAGCAAACTGGCTCGACCCACCCTCTCCTTCAGTGGCTTCTGCAACCTGTCGCGTGGGGCTCCACACAGCTGCTTTCCACTTCCGGTTCATCCCTATGATGCGACAGGAACCATCAGTGAAAAGGGCGTAGCACTTTTCTTCATCTAGTAGTTGATTATATGGTGGAGCCTCCTCAGCCCGGGTCACTTGTTCTTGCTCCTCTTCATCAGTGAGACCAAAACTCTCACCTTCTGGCCAGTTCGTAATTATTTCTAGGATCCCAGGGCGGTTCGGATTTTCAATGCGGGTGCACTGTGTGATAAGTGCGATCTACTTACTCTATGTGGCATCAGTGGCGTGGTGGGTAGAGGGAGCCTTTCCTTTGAACATCTACCCCAGCACTGGTAGTTGAGGTGCCAGGAGGAGTTGTGCTTCAGTGCCAATTACCTCCGAGGCGGCTTGAACTCCTTCATAGGCGGCCAAGATTTCTTTCTCTGTGGGGGTGTAGTTGGCTTTAGACCTTTTGTAAGTCCGGCTCCAGAATCCCAGGGGTCGGCCTCGAGTCTCTCCAGGCACCTTCTGCCAAAGGCTCCAGGACAAGCCCTTGTTCCCGGCTGCAGAGTAAAGCACATTCCTCACCTCTGGTCTCGTCCTTACTGGGCCAAGTGCTACTGCGTGAGCGATCTCCTGCTTGATCTGGGCAAATGCTTGTTGCTGTTCAGGGCCCCAGTGAAAATCGTTCTTCTTGCGCGTGACCAGGTAGAGAGGGTTCACAATCTGACTGTACTCTGGAATGTGCATCCTCCAAAAACCTATGGCCCCTAGGAAAGCTTGAGTTTCCTTTTTGTTAGTTGGCGGAGACATCGCAGTGATCTTATTGATGACCTCCGTGGGAATCTGGCGCCGTCCATCTTGCCATTTTACCCCCAGGAACTGGATCTCTCGAGCAGGTCCCTTGACTTTGCTCATCTTGATGGCAAAACCGGCTCCCAGGAGGATCATGATGATCTTCTTTTCTTTCTCAAATACCTCTGCTGCCGTGTTCCCCCACACAATGATGTCATCGATGTATTGGAGATGTTCTGGAGCCTCACCCTTTTCCAGTGCAGCCTGGATCAGTCCATGGCAGATCGTGGGGCTGTGCCTCCACCCCTGGGGCAGCCGATTCTAGGTATATTGCACACCTCTCCAGGTGAAGGCAAACTGGGGCCTGCACTCTGCTGCCAGAGGGATGGAGAAAAATGCATTGGCAATGTCACTGGTGGCATACCATTTTGCTGCCTTGGACTCCAGCTCGTACTGGAGCTCCAGCATGTCTGGCACGGCAGCACTCAATGGTGGAGTCACTTCATTCAAGCCACGATAGTCCACAGTCAATCTCCATTCCCCGTCAGACTTGCGCACAGGCCAGATGGGGCTGTTGAAGGGTGAGTGGGCTTTACTGACCACTCCTTGGCTTTCCAGGTCGCGGATCATCTTGTGGATGGGGATCACGGCGTCTCGATTCGTCCGGTACTGCCGGTGGTGCACTGTCGAGGTGGCAATTGGCACTTGTTGCTCTTTTACTCTCAGGAGTCCCACTGCATTTGGATTTTCCGATAGTCCAGGCAAGGTGTTCAGTTGCCTGGTGCCCTCTGCCTCCACAGCCGCTATTCCGAAAGCCCACCTGAGTCCCTTTGGGTCTTTGTAGTAGCCATTCCGGAGGAAGTCTATGCCCAGAATACATGGGGCCTCTGGACCAGTCACAATGGGGTGTTTCTGCCACTCCTTCCCGGTCAGGCTCACCTCGGCTTCCAACAAAGTTAATTGCTGTGATCCCCCTGTCACCCCGGCAATAGAAACAGGTTCTGCCCCCACATGTCTCGATGGAATTAAGGTACACTGCGCACCAGTATCAACTAACGCTTCATATTTTTGTGGCTCTGATGTGCCAGGCCATCGGATCCACACTGTCCAAAAGACCCAGTTTTCCCGTGCCTCTTCCTGGCTAGAGGCAGGGCCCCTCTAGCTCTGGTTATCATTTCTTCTCTGGGCATACATAGTAGAGGTCCCCTCGAGGGGATCTAAGAGATCGTCCTCCTTTCCGTAATACCTGGCATCGTGGTCACAGGAGGCTGAGGCTACCTTCACTTTAGTAGACCTCCCTCCTCGGTTAGTCTTTCCCTCCTTGAGTTGCTGTACCCGTGCTGCCAGGGTAGCAGTGGGTTTCTTATCCCACTTCCTCATGTCTTCTCCATGATCACACAGGAAGAACCACAGCTCAGATCGTGGGGTGTACCCTCTCTCCCTGGCTGGGGGGCGCTGGGCTCTGACTCTGGGGCTTGTGACTCGCACTGGTGCCGCACTCATTATCCTCATCTCTTCCCTCACCTCCCTCATCTCCTCTCTGAGGTCTTTGACCACAGCAGAGACCTGAGCCTGCATTGGGCCACTGATCATACTATCATAATTCCTGAGTTTGGTGGCTATGGAGCCCACTGTCTCTCGGTTGTCATCAGCATTAATTGTTGCAATCAAGATGGTGTATTGGGAGGGCCCTAGCTTTGCCAGGTTCCACAACATTTGCCCTGTACACTTGACCTTGTCGGGGTCATTATCATGTTGTCCATCCCTCCCAAAGAGTACTTCCAATATTGCCACCTCCCTCAGCTGTTGGATTCCCTCTTCAAGAGTCTTCCATGGTCTTCTATGACGGTACTCCTGCATTCTCTCCCTGTTGACAAACCTCTTTCTTACACTTATTAAAAGCCATTCCCAGAGACAGGGGCTCGTCGTCTCTTCCGAATACCTGATCTACCCCTGAGTCATGGGACAAGGGTCCCAGCTGCCTTTCCTCGATACTATCCAGCTGCACACCCATACCCATAAGGTCCCAGACCCGAAGTAACCAGGTTGTAAAAGGCTCATTACCCCGTCGCACAATGTCTTTTCGTAGATTACGGAGACTGTCATACCCCAGGGACTCGGTAGTGATTTCAATCCTTGGCCTCCCTACTGGTTGAGAGGGTCCTGCTTCCCCATCATTACTCACTGGCTGCTCTGGTTTGACCTTAGTCTTCTTCTTTTCCACAGGGGCAACTGCTACTGGCTGTGGCTGCCCTTCTGATCTGACTGGAGCCTGAGCGGTTATAATGTCCCTGGGTTCCCCTGCTGCCCCATTGGACTCTCCCTCTTTGGGGTAGGGGAAGGGTTTCCCACTAGCTGGGCAAGTATATTCTTTCAGCACTTGGCCCATCTCGCGTATCTCTTTCACCAGGACTCCCACCCAATCCGGGTGGGTTGTTTCTGAGGTGGGTTGTGGGACCGGGTCAGACTCTGTAGCAACATCCCTAGTGTCTGGGGCAATGTCAGGTTCTGGGATGGTGTCTCTAGTTTCTGGGGCCATGTCAGGTTCTGTGGCTACATCCCTAGTCTCTGGGGCCGTGTCAGGTTCTGAGGCCTCATCTCTATCGTCTGAGGTAGGTGTCAGGGTGGTTATCCAAGTCAGACCTCCTTTATCCCTGAATGCTAAATAGAGTAGGACTATCAGCAATGCCAGCCACTGTATGGTATCATTCGCATCTAGAGAAGATTTGAACCCCTCAAAGATTGGCGGGATAGGCCCAAAGAGCTGGGTGAAGGGTTGTGAGAACATTTCTTTTGGTGTCATTTCCTCGCAGTAGGTACCATTATTAAAGTAACCCTGAAAACATGTCATTAGTGTGTGGTAGCTCTGAATCCACATGCCTGCCTTCCAGAGGAAGTTGAAAATCTATGAATTCCTCACCTTATCAACCCATGACACAAACTCTATAACAGCCACTGTAGCCTTAGTTATAGGGCTCATGTTTAGGTACGGGGCTGCAAATGGGAGAGAAACAGCTGTGACCACTTGCCATACGAACTGGAATAAGCTAGACCACATGGTGCAACCTAATGAGGTTCCTATATCCAGCACACAAAGAACTGCGTTACTCAAGAACTGTTATCCTTTTTCCTCTCTATGCCCTCGTGCCCCACCGTTGGGCGCCAAAATCTGTCCTGGTTTGAAGGACAGGTGTCTGTTAAGGAAAGCAGGAGCCTCCCTTGGAATGGGAAACTGTAACCCCTCTCCCTCTAAGTTATTATAACTTTGAAAATCAAGAGGCTCTCAGGCAAAGATATGGGAATAGGAATAACAGTTCTTTACTACTATCTAAAACAAGGATAACAAATAACAACAACTATAACGTTGACCAACAAACAGAACTAGAAACCCAGTGGCAGCCTGCTCGGCTTCAGGCACCTTTTCCCTTTGGTGCAGTTCCAGTCACAGCCTGCAGGGGTGCTCTGGGTGTGTTGATTCTCCGGTGGCTGCAGGGGCGCTCTGGGTGTGTTGATTCTCCGGTGGCTGCAGGGGCGCTCTGGGTGTGATGATTCCCCGGTGGCTGCAGGGAGCGCTCCTGCGTGAGCTCAGGTAGCACACGGCAATGGCAACTGCCCAAAGCACGGAGGGATGGAGGAGAGCCCTTGCTCCACAGACCCTCGGGAAGGGCAGCTGGTGTCGGTGCCACAGCAGGATCCCCGGACACAGGGAGCTGGGACGGTAAGGGGTCTCCACGTGCAGGGAAAAACCCCGCTACAATGTAGAGGAGAAAACTCAGAGCAGGCTGGTGGCAGGCAGGTCGGCTCCGGATGGGGCAGAGGGTAGAGACTCACAGCAGACAGACCGGCGACTCCGTGCTGGCTTCTCAGGGGGCCGTGGGTTCAGCAGACAGCAGCTCCGACCGTCCCGCTCCGAGGGTCCCGAGCAAGAGGGCGTGACCTCCCCCCTGCCCTTGCTTTTCAGTCTCTCCAAATCTCTTGTCAGCCTGGCTTCTATGAGGGGCAATTCTACCCCACCCTGCCAAGGAGAAAGGCTCTAGCCTTGTGCTTTGTTTCTCTTAAGTACCCAGTCATTTGTGTCTAAGCAACACATGGGAGAAAAATTCCTGAGGAAAAGAACTAGATCCAACCTTCAACAGCAGGTCACTAATGGTCTACAGTGACATTAAGTGACAGAAACAGAGCTAAAATTTGAGTAGTGCATTATACTGGTATGATACAATTACAAATTGATGACAGGACATGAGCAATTCAAATTACATCATTATACTAAACTAGAAACAGATAATGATAATATAATAAATAAATGTGAGACTATGTAAGTAGCAAAAAATGTAATTTTAATTTTCCCCTGCTTAGAAAAATGCCACTCAGATGCAGTAACAGAAATATTTGTAACTCCCAATAGAGGAAGCAGTTTAACTTACATACCGGATGAAAGAAAAAAGCATCATAATTTTCAGAAACTCTTCAGCTCCTCCTCATTCATTGTCTGAGTGCTTTTTGCCACTTCCAAGTGCTCTAAACTGCAGAGGAAAGAGAGATTAACACAACACTTAAGTAAGCTACTATAAATATTTTTAGAAGTTTACTTTTATTCCTATGTATAAATCAGCATTCGTTGCTTAAGATCCCACAGAGTGAGAATGTGGATTTACTGGAATAGCAGATTCATAATTCATCACCTACACTGTACTCAACATTGTTACACATTTTCCATTGAAATTAATGGAAGCCATTGAGTTTTGGAGCACTCTTCTCAAATGGATCAAAATAGAATCTGGAGATATGAGATCTGCTGTTTTGTTGAATTAATCTGAATAAAAGTTAAGTTTCAGACCCATGAACCAACAGGATCTCCTCCTCGCTTCCTTCTCTGGCAGGCACATGGACACATCTTTCCACAAGATGGTAACTTTTAAGTTGCTCATAGGACGATGAAAGTCTTTCTGGCACTTCAATATCACAAACGGGACTAAAAATAAGCAATAATTATATTACTATAATACTATATCAGCACAGATAACTAATAGACTTCATAAAGCCTAGCTTTTAACTCCCCATTGTAAGAAGATTCATTACCCTAAAAGAGATACATGAGTGCAAATGGAAAAAATATCTTTAAATATTTTCTGTTTAGGAACTGAATCAGAAACTGATTCTAAAATAAGTAAGCAAAAACAAATCTTTAATAAACCCAAACAATACAATAGCATCATTTTTTGTTTCCTCTCTTGTTGCGGTTGTCATGGCAACGTCGGCCCCGAGCTCCCGGAAGAAAGGGTGGTGGGTGAAACCATCTCGTGGAAAGAATCCCCCGGGAGCCATCCCGACCTTGGTTTAGTCCATTTAGTTTAGGTTACGCCTCTGTTTGATAATTTGTTAGTTGTGTTGTCTGTCAAGTTCTGTATCCTCCCCTGTTTCTGGAAAGCTCTGTGCAGGTGCATCTCGGATTGGTCCCTGAACCTTTCTCCCTCCCTCCCTTACTCCCGGTTGGTTTATGAGTCCTCTCCCTGCCCCAACTCCTCCCCCTTGCTCTGCCGTGATTGGTTGCTTGAGTTGTTTATAAGTCTCTGCACAGCCTTGTCCGGCGCCATTGTGCTTGGGACGAGGATCAATAAACGTTCCTGTTGCCCAGCACAGTTGCCGCTCCTTATTGCCTTGATTCCGCAGCTACTGGTAGCAAGAACCCACGCTTGCGAACACCGACACCTCAGCACTTGGAATTAGCGTTGCTGTGGGCAGGGAAACCTTAGCCCTGGTGGCGCCCGGGTGGCTGAGGCAACCATCTAGCAGGTGGCCACGAGGCCGCGAAGCCACGAGGTATTTTTATTTTTAATACTCTCTCACTGGTAAAAAGTTGCAGTGCTTAACTACAGACACAGGAATGCTGCAATTAAAAGCTGTAGGTTACAATCAAGGTGAACAGAGAAGAAGCAGGTTTGGGAGAGAAGACAACAATGGATTGTTACTCTGAGCACTGCAAAGGAACTGCTCTAATATATGCAAATTTAAGTCATATAGCAATTTCTAACTGAATGTAATGGACATGTTTCAGCTGAGTGAATATATCTACATACTTTTCCAAGGTCAACAATACTTTAGCCTTATAAACAATTTAATTAGTTTAAAACACATTATTTAGGGGGCTACTCAGATGCCTCGTCCTAACACTTCTTGTTAAGGCCTCCCAGACTGGATGTCTGCAGCTTCTCAAACCCAGTTTCAGATAATCATTATTGTACCTAGATACAAATTGTGAATAAAATAATTTTTTTCTCCTGAAGGAAAGACTTTTTATTTACTCAGAAAATGATAGGAAGTATCACCAGATACTTCCTATTACATTTACAAAAAATTATTTAATACTGCTCTCATGAGTCCTAAGAAGACTCTATTAATAAAAACAACACCAGTGACTTACTCACTCCAAAGTAGTTTGTGAGTGGTCGTCTCCTCATCATAAATCAGCGCTGTTCCTGAAGTCATTGCTGCAGACTGAGCAGAACAAAAACCTAAGACACATATTTCACATCAGAAGTAAACTTAAACCAGTTATTGTTACACTAAATAGTGAGAATATAAGTACAGAGCATACCTGCTTGCACGACAGTTTTGTACTTTAGAGTTTGTACTTACAGAAAGAAATCAAAGAAAAACATTAAGAACTCAGATTTTGACAAAGCTGCACCCACCGAAACTGGGTGCGAGCAGGCAGGGTTCGCAGTGCCCGAGTGAGCGTTCGAGAGCGGGGCGCTGGATTCCCGGTGCGGGGCACACGCGGCTGCCCGGGCCGCCCCTCCCTCCACCACACACAGACTCACCTGTGCGAGGCCCAAAGCTGCTGGAGAGAACCTGAGCTACACAGCCACAGGGCAGGAACAACAGGAATGCATACACCGTGCGCAGAACAGTTACAGGGATCTGCTTGGTTTAGAACTTTGTCAGTCTTTCAAAAACCCCAGAGAGACGCTGAAGAGAGATAAAGAAGCCGACGGGCGGACAGCGGATGCGAGCGCACTGCCGGCCGCGGGGCCGCGTACCGTGCGCCCCGGGCCTGCTCCGCTCCGCTCGCCCCCCGCACAGCCCCCGGCAGCCTCCGACGGACCCAGCCCAGCCCCGCGCCGGCCAACGCCTTCCGAGGGCGGGAAGAGGCGCGTCCCGGTCCCGGTCCCGGTCCCGGCTGTGGGCGTGCCGAGCGCAGCCCTCGCCCCGGGAGCGCGGTTTGAACCCCGCCGTGGGAGTTCCGCCCCCCGCGCTGTGCCGGGGCTGCGGAGCCGGGCCGGGCAGGCACAGGGTTATGGGGGAGTCCAGCCACTGGAGGGATTTTAGCGTGGAACTGACCCAAGAGCAAAGCAACGCACAGCCCCGGGCTGTGCGGCATCTTCTGACATAATGAAAAATAAAGTAAGAACCTGGACTAAAGGGGTTACTCCTCCCTTTCCGCAGAGTGACGGGGCCCGGGCTCTGATGCCTCTCCTGCCCGTCCGAGGCGGGCCGGGGCAGCCAACACGGGTGTGTGCATAGCTTCTTCGATTATTGACCACTTTCCCCCTCGGTTTCTACTAGTTTCCCAGTTCATGGTAGAAAGTGATGGAACAGGTATCATCACATTCAATAACCTGATACAAACCTGCGCTTTTGGGGAATGTATCCGAAACCCAGATCATTACAGGTGCGACTTTTAGAAATCTACTGCCCATAAACTTTCTCCGTATTTGTTTCAAGAAAATATGATAATAATAGACACTGTATTATTGAAATAGTTTCTATGCATTACCACCTGTTACTGTGTTTATTATACACATTTATAAAACTAAAATTAAGTCAAGTTCTGTCCATCTTCATGTCAGTGTATTGCACTGACTATGAGGATGCTAATCATGTGCCTACTGTAATTTATTTTTTTATAATATTTTGACTCCATTAGCTCCCTGCAGACCATTTGGAGAACGGGTAAAGTTTATGCATTGACTTTTGAAATGTGAAAATAAAAAAGGACTTTTCAGTGGCAGGGATCTGATTTATGACACCCAGAACCAAATCTTCTTACGACTGGGGCCAGCCATATCGTGTTTAGTTACTCATTCTTCTCTTTATTCCACTCTGATTCCGGCAAAAGCGGCCAGCAGAGGGCTGCCTCCTTTCAAAATACTGCAACGGGAGAAAATGAGGTGGATTCATGAAATATTAGGCAAGGGAAAGTTTAGGTAACTGGAGAAAATGGTAGAGTGGGTGGTATAGAGAAATACATTAAAAGTAGTCAGCTGGATTTGAAACTGGTTTATGCTGTTTTTTGCACATACTACAAATTTTTAATCATAACTCAAAGAAACATTTATCCATAGCTGTCCAAGTTCAAACTGAATGAGACTAGCTGTAACACTACCAAAAAGGAAGCCTGATAACACCAGGGTTTGACTTCAACTTACAATACAATTTAAAAGGAAATTAAAGCTTTATATTCAACTTATAATACATTCCTATTTACAAGATAGGTTTGGCATGAGAAGTATAATAATCTTTTTACAAATAATATGATAAATATTTACAAGCATTTATGGTATCTCCACTTCTGAGTGGCCAAAGTCAGCTGGGAGTCCTTACTCTGCCAGCGATAAATCTGTTTTACTGAAATGATGCCCTCTTCAATATTCCCCACAAGGAGATACACCATGGGACGGTGGGTTGGAGTCATCCTCTCTATACATTTTTCATTAATTAGCAGCCACTGTTGTATCATACTCTGAGTTTCATAAGGCAAGAGCGAGCCCTGGGTAATGAATTCCACCTGGCATTCAATGTTATACTCTTGGTCCTCAGATGCTGTTCTCTTCTTGGACAGCTTTACTTTCACTGCTAGGGAAAAAAGAAAAGGAAATGCAAGTTAGCTCATTTCTCAAATGCAGAAAGAAACAGTACCAGTGAAAACAGGAAAATTCCTTAAAATGTGATCATAATTTATGCTGACAGAGTATGGTTAGGCCTTTTCCAGCAGCAGTTTAAAGTTTAAAACATTTTTGAAAAATAAATTTTATGTAGTAAGGTTTTTTTTTTCCATTGAATTAGGTGACTAGGAAAAAATATTTTCACAAGTGTAATTTATTTTTACCATCACCATGTTATGTCAGACTTTGGGTAATTACTTATTGTAAGCTGTTGGTCTTGTTCATGTATCATAAAACTGCCCAGCAGTTGCCCAAGCAATTTTCCTGAAACTTGCTTTGTCCATGTGTGGAAGCCCTAGGCAAAAAAAGCTTGCTGATACCACTCTTTTAGATATTCCCTTTTCGTTATAGGCATCTACCTACCCCACTGGACTCTGCCAACACTTTTCAGCATGACATTTCTCTGTATTTCTTGATCTAAAACTAGCCAAAGTTGCTGAAATTCTTTGCACTGCCATCAAAGGGCTTTCCAGGAAGTCTCTAGGGCAAACTCCACTCATCACTCCAACAGACAACAGGATGTAAGAATTTCTTTTACTGATATGATCTTCTGAGTCTTCTTTTCAGTAAGCCTTCTTTTCAGGTATCACAAAAAAACTCATGCACAAAAGTAGCAAAGATACATCATACACTGGTAAAACACCGAAGCTTTACCTTCAGTTTAAATACTAATAAAAGGCCAACTTGCTTATTTGGCTGCTTTTGATACAAATATTTTCCATAAAGCATGTTGTAGACAACTAGACCAGAACAGCTATTTGGTTGGAAACCAGATCATTAATAAATCTTTCATGTACAATAAATGCTCCTTATATTTAGATTAGAAAGAACTTTTTCTGAAAACCAACCTAAAGCTAAGTTAGCAGCCAAACTCTAAATCCTTTGAAATCCCTGCAGAAACTGTCACTAATTGTAATCCTACTTTTAAAGCATTTAGAAGAAGAGTTGTTAGTCTCTTTAACACCAGCTACATTAGCAAGGACTTACCAAAGTTACTGTCACAGAAAACTTCAAGAACTCTTTTGTGTGTAAAGAATTCCTCCACTGCTGGGCAGGTCTGGCAGGTAGGCTTTGGTAGGACTGATAAGAAATTATAAACATTAATGCCAAGATAGTTCATGTTTCTTTAAGGAAAATCAGATAAAATCATCCCAACTTTCCTGAGCTGATCTGAGAACCAACTTGTTGTATACATGAATTTATCTGTGATAAGGGCCATTGATAAGTCTATAAAGAGACCTCAAAACAATTCACTGCCCACACCTGTGCGGGGTGATAATTGCCTTCCTCCACTCTCACAGCACAGCCTGCTGCACTGCTGACTTACAGCACCGGAGCTCTGCTGCATCTTGCACTACCAGCACTGGCACTCTCCCACCTGCCTGCACGAACACGTGAAGCAGTAAAGATAGACTTGACTGCATTTACAAAATTACAGAATGTCTGGGAACAATGTCCCTTGTATCTCCTTGATCCCCAGGAGCACAGAGTATGGCCACCCTCCCCTCTGCCATCCTCAAGCTACCTTTGTGCAAGTATTTATAGTCCTTGGTAAGAGGTGCCAGGCACATGTCCTCATCTCCAGGGAATCGGTCGCAGTCCAGGCTGGCAGGCCAGGGGTGTCCGTGGCAGAGGAGCACGGGGGCACAGCTGTCACGGACAGCAACACACATACTCCTACAAGGATGGATAAACCTGTAAGAGGAAACAGCAGGCTGAGTCAGTTAGCTCAGTGATAACAGAAACTATTGCAACAGTGATTCCTGTGCAAAGTACATAATCTTTGCTGATATTTAGCATCCTTCGATAATAATATAATTCCAGAAGCAGCAGCTGTGCAAATTATGCAAGCGGTCTGTGTATGGCCTGAACTCACAATATTTAGTTATGATTTTAAAAATGCATTTATGACAACCTCAGAAAAACTTCAGTATGAGCCTGATTCTATTTACAGTAGGTGCTTCAACCCTAAATGAATAAGAATAAAGTTCAGCTGTAACAAAATAAATCATTTTATTCTTTGGCAACACCATTCATGTTCCCAAGGCAAACTAAAGTTGAGTGGAACAAGTTTTCAGTACTTTTTTTTCTGATGAATAGAAAAAACATAATTACTTCAGAAAAAGTGGAGATCACCTTTAGGTTATGATAAACATGCATTTGATTTCATTCCTGTTCTGGCAAATAAAGGCTGGAGTTTTGTACCGTGCTGTGATACTTACGTATCTAAGCAGACTGGTGCAAACAGGGAGCACAGGAACATCCTCATGTGAGGGTGACAGTCTGTGTGTACAAGGTGCTGCCAGGTGGTGGATTTTAGGATAACCTCTGCCATGCTTGTGTGTCCCATCAGGTTGGGAAGTCTCATTTCAGAGTATCCAATGTTGTGGCACATGCCCATCTCCTTGGGTATCACTACACATTTCGTGGATAATCCAATGTCCAAGCCTGTTGCCACTCTTAGGAAACCATTCATGGCAAAAACAAGTATTTTTGCAGTCAGTAACATCTTCCAGTGACTCCTGGGCTGCTGAACAGGGAGCTGTCAAACCCCTCAACCTTGTGGCTTATATATCCCCAGAGCTTAATGAAATGTTGGTTATCAACTCCTTATCAAATCACTCAAGACCAGGTCTTGTTGCCTAATCAAGGGATTGTTGTGACAGCCAGGGAGGTGGAGAAAAACTCTAGATATATGTTCCCCAAGGACACTGATTTGGAACAGCCTTTTGCATGTCCCATGGTGTCAGTGGCTGCAGCATGTTATGTAGCATATTACATTTTGACACCTGGAAGGTTTACTATGTGCTTTCAAAAACAAATTAAGAGATCCCCCAGAAACAGGGTTGGGCAGACATGCTGTCTCCTGGGGCTTCTGCGTCTCCTTTGTTTTCAGACACTGCTGACATGACAGAAAAAACCAGCCCAGATTGACTTATCAAGTGAAAATGTTTTGCTTGTGCTAATGGCCCATGTCTCTTCCACTGTTTTACAATGTAGAAGAGGCACTTCCTTTTGTCAAGCACTATAAGAGAGACAGATGTCTGCTATTAACCAAGTATTTTGACTGGAAATTTGGATTCCTATTCTGTGACATGCTAAACGTCCCAACTTCTATTAATTTTAATAAAAACCTGAAAATACAGAATTGAATTTGTAGCACTATTGTGACTATCAGTATTTATTCAGGAAAAAAGCAGTTACACATTTTTATTATTTTGAATGAAGCTGTCTACATTTAAAATTGCTCAAATAATGCAGCATTTCAACTATTTATTAATAAAATATAATTACATTCAAGTGTATGAAAGCAAATGATACCAGATGTGTACTTTTTCTGTTCATAGCACAAAAAAATGGTGTTAAATTTCTTCCATTAAAAGTAAGAGAATTCTGAATGAGTTCCTCATCACTGTTAGTACAGCTCTTTGCTATAGAGAAGTTGGGAACCAATTAAGATGAAAGAGGATTTGAGTAATGCATAGCTTACCTATTATGAATAGAAAAGTAAGATTATGAGTTTTGAAAGCTGAAGATCTAAACAAAGCATTTTCTGGAGATTTTTTTATTTGATGAAAATATTTTTTCCCAATTAGTTGTGTGTGTTAATTTTTATTTCCACATCTGGTTACATGATTTATTAGCAGAAATGTTTATCTATTAATAATTAGTAGGTGGATCTACTGTAAAATATCTGTTTTGGTTATTAGACTAAAATAAGTATGTTCATAATAGTGTATCATCTAGTATTACTGATGCTTGATTGAAATACATTTTTTTCAGAAAACTTAGCTTTTTGTGCTTATACTGAGATGTAGCAGATTTAGACAATGCATTACATATAATTTACATGTTTATACTTAAATGTTAGGTTACTAATCCTATCATCTTTGAAACCAAAGACAATCCCCAACTGATTCCTCCTTAGCTGCCTTTTTTACTCTAAGCTACTGGTAAAATTACAGTATCTGTTGAAAGAAGTAGAAAAAAATGACAGCATGCAAGTCCCAGGAACTAAAAATGTATTTAAAACAACTGTCAGTTTTTCTTCTCATGTGTTGTTGCCAGAATGGTCTTTTTTCCCAGCAAATGTGGTTTCTCTGTATCCATTATCTCACCTCAAAGCAGAGGAACTGAATACCTAACCAGGCTGACCTAGGCCTGATGATAGCTTCCCTTTGACAGGTGCTCCATGTATTTCTTAAGAAGTTAGAGCCTTACTAAAAGTCAGTAGAAGTCCCATTCTTGCTAAATCCATGCAGGTATCTCTGCAGGCCACACTTTGACACAGCTGCTCTTGCTCCCATTTTGCAGTGAAACAACTGCACGAAGTTGCTTAACCCAAGGAGAAGCAGGTCCAGGCAGAGCCAACTGCACAGCTCTTTGTCTTGTAATTTTATGAAATTAACCAAATTCCTCTCTGTCTCCAATGATAATCTTCTGTAATACTTCTCTCATGTGATTGCTATCTGAAAGTAGGTGGCAAGACCACTCATGAAAGAAGCCTTTCTCTTGCATGTGGAGCATGGTATTACATGCAGATTTCTAAATGGTATAAAACAGAGTAAGAAGGAGTATTTGGTCTCTCAATTATTTAGATGTTTTTGTCTGTGCTTTTCTCAGTGACTGTCTCACAAGCTACAAGAAAACCTGATTCATTGTAAAAGCTGACTCAGCATGGTTACTGCAGCTGTTGAGGGGTTACTGAGTATCCAGCTGTGCCCTTGGTGGTACCCTGCAGGAGGAGAGCTGCTGTGCCCCTTCCCCATGCCTTAAACCAGCCCAGGCCTGTGCTGGGCCAAGCTCTGGCTGTACCCAAAACTGTGTGTGCTGCCTTGTTAGCCAGTGGGGCTGCTTTGAGAGGCCCCTTGAGTCACAACTGATGGACAGAACAGAGACAAGCACAACGAGAGCATATGAGACAAAAATCATCTAATAAGAGCTAATACCTATCCTGGCAAACTTAGTCTCCATAGGAACTGTCTTAGAAATAAATAATTGTGTATCTCTGAGTCAGTTTCCTGCCAGGCTTCCCAGGAAGGACCTGTGCTTTCAAGTTTCTTTTAGCCTCTTAGAGGCATCCAACTAATCCATGCTTTGCTTTTGGAGAGTTGACTTTTGGTAGACTCAAGGGCTGAAGAATTGTCACCAGTTTCAAGATAAAAATGTGCCTAAATGCCTTTGCTGGACACCCATGACTGCACTGGGTCCAAGGGTGGTTCTGAAGCGAGATCATTATCCATAATTCAGTAATTTTTGATATCCACCTTCTGTCAGGAAAGAGAATAATTTATGGGAGCTTCTGATTCTCTTCTGGAAGTGACTTGGTTCAAGTGGGTCAAATTCCTTACCCTCTGCTATATTCAGTGTCATCAATTATTAAAGAATTTACCAATTTGACATCCTTTTCACTACACTCCCAGGTCACTTTTAAGTAAGGGACAGTGTTTCTGTTCAGGCTCAATTATTTTTATGTTTGTCAAAAGCAGATGTTACCTTTGAACTTGGTTTGACAGCAAGCCTTTATAATTTTAATTTTTAGCAGGAGTCTTGCAGAGCAGTTATTAAAAGTGAGCATACAGAGTAGATTGCCATTGCTTGGAGAGTGCTACAGGTCAGCAGATGTTGGCAGAAGCACAACCTGCGGCACCCACGTTGCCATGCCATAGATTCTCCATTTTTTTGCAAACTCGCAGCTGCTCATTTCATGGTGGGGAAAAAACATCAAGCAAATATACTCACAGACTGATTTTGTGAACACATTAAACTGTTTTACTGTTGCCACACCAGCTAAACATTCAGATTGCACAAAAACTGGTGGCTCAGTATTTCTGTTTGTAGTGATATGCGTCTGTAGAGAGTGCTTGAACAAAGACTGACTAAAGTGAAAAAATAAAATTAGTTTAACAAACTATCGTGGCAATTGCAGTGCCTGCATACAGTTAGAGATCTCAAAATCTGGAGTCCAGCTACTGGTCTTTGAGACTTCTGAAGAAAGCTGTTCGGTGGTTCCCTTAGCCACAGGCTGTATTTATTGTTCCTGGTGTAGTGGTTTCAGTTCGCCTATTCAGGTTTGTGGCTAAATGCCAGCACACTTACCTAAATTTACTTGATTGCTTGTTGTGAGATAAGGATCAGGAGTAGGCAAAGCAGGCTCAAACTTTATAAAGTACAAAGAAGTTTTATTAATATATCTAAGACAAAGGGGAAAAGAAAAAACAAAAACCAAGAAAACCAGAACCAAACTGCCCGCAGACCACCCCTTCTTCGCCCCCTCTCCATTTTCATCAATTCTCCTTTGACAACATACAAAAGACAAACTTCGACTCAGCAGTCAGTTTACCCACCTCAGAACAGCTCTTGTTCGTTAATTTAGGGGAGAGAAGTTTCTTTTGCTTACACATGGATCTCTGCTAAGAAAAATACAGTTTTTATGGGTCTTCTTCTGCTCACCATTAACCGCACTCCGGAGCAAGTCGGCAGCTTAATGGTGGATCTCTCCACACCAGTACCTATTCGACGCAACTTGGTGTTGGGTTATGAACAGTCCACAGGGTACCTGTTTTAAGGATGCCCAGTTCAATTGCAGCAACAAAGAAAATCCCTTCTTCTGTGCTTAGCAGCACAGGTTTTCCTGACAACTCAGGTTCTCTAGCATTCTCCCCGGGACCAGGGCTCTGAGTCACAGCCTCTCCTCTCTCTTGGTTCTAGTTTCCTATCAGGCTGTACTTTTTCAACACTTACTTGTTTGTACTTAGGTATTTCAGTTCATTGGCTGCAATAAGAACCTCACATCCCCTTTGGACTATATCTTCATATATTACAGAGAATTTATTAGCTCAGTCCCCAACCATGGTTCTCTAAAAGAGTTTTCAGCTTCACTCTTGAAGCAACTTCCCATGCACCCCTTTGTGAGTATCAGTTCTGCTTTCCTCACTGACTGTAAAGTCTCTGCGCTGCACTATGTAGATGTCCTCACTCGTTCCTCTCTCTGCGAGGAAGGATGGGTGTCTGTGAGTTTAGTCCAGGCATGGAGAGAGTTAATCTCTGTCTCTCTCTCTCTCTGGCAGTGTGAGGACCACGTGCTCTTTGCCGGGCTGTTTGAACAGGTCCGAGCTGGATGCCAGACGCTCTCAAGAGTCTCTGCCTGCTCTGCCAAGCTGGCTTGGCCTGGTAGGGCCATCTGGGCCCGGGGTGACAGGGCAGGGCCTGGCCCAAGCTGGATGGAGTCCGACCCGGTCCTTGCCTGGCCCGGCTCTCCCTCTCGTGTAGCTGACACACTGGCTGAGCTGGATCTGCTGAAAATTCTAATCGTTTCCTCCCCCATGCCTGCCCGGCTGCAGCGGCACGGCTGCTGTAAAACCTCCCTTCCCCCCCCCCCATCCCTCCTTTGGAAGGAGGTGTGGGGGGGCCTTACCAGCGAGAGAAGCAGGAGCTGCTCCTCTCTACACAGCAGCAGCAGGTCTAAAGAGGAAGAGCTTCAGAGAGTCTCTGCTTATATATGGTTTTTTCCTCAAAGGCGGATCAACTTTTTAATTGGTTTACCTACCTATCAATCCTTAAAACTACCTGATTATTGGCTCTCTCTCGCAGGAAGGAAGTTGTATGCCTTCCTGCAGCACAGATCACTTCCTAGATTTTGACCCCTCTGGCCTAACCCAGGACACCTGGATATGAGCAAGGGACACCTGCTGATGGACCGTGATAAGAGGAACAGTGGCTGGAGGCTCCCTCCCTCCCTGCCCACCTCTGTGTCCTCTCCTTTGACTGTTACCAGGGAGACAGACAGAGATTAACCAGGAGCCACCCATCACAGCCCAGTAAGAAACAGGATTGAAATTTTCTTCAAAGAAAGCAGGGGGTTGAGAGCAAATTTGCAAATGTAGGGATTTTTTGCTCTAATCTAAACATTTGTTGCAATATTTGGCTGGAGTCATTTTTATCTGGAGTCAATTGCAGAGATGCAAGGCTCCCAGACAAAGATCAAAGCTTGTAACCACGCAAAGAGGCAGGGGAGAGGTGGTCCTTGCTCTGATGAAAGCTTTGCTGGACTAATATCTTTACTCTGCAGGGCAGGATTTACTTCATAACATTTCCTTTGCTTTATTAAAAATATAATTAGGCCACATATGGTATCTGTAAAACAGCAGAGATAGAGTAATGGATGCCTTTGAATGCCTTTGAAAAGGCCTCATTAATTTATTTGTCACAATGGCTTTAGCATTGCTTCAATTTTTAAAGGACAGAAGTACTGTATTTCCTTATAAATCTGTAATGGAAATTGTTACAGGCTCACTGCTTTGGCATGCTCACTGCTTCCCTTTTTGCTGTCAGTTGATTAACTGAGAGGAAAGTTTGTTTTAATAGTGAAAGAGAAATTCGATGATTTGGGTGACCCAAACTTAATTTCTGACTCTGCCACATTTCTTCTGGGAGCTTTAACCCTGCTGCACTGTACTCCTGCACACACAGATTGTCCTGGTTAACAGTGATGGGGGGATGCTGGAGTTAAATATGTTCAAATATGGAGTGTTCAGATGCTACAAGATTGGGGAGGGGGCATGTAAATACCAACTCAGATCCCAAGAGTATCACTCAAAGCACAAGGGTGCTGAATACTATACAAAAACTGGGTAAGTAGCATTTTCTAAGTAGGCCAAGTCAGTCAGGGCCAAAGAAAGGACTCAGGAAGATGAGGTGACTTGCTAACCAGCACACAGCTAATGCAGGCATACAAATCTGAGCTTTGACATCGCAATATTCATTGACCCATTCAGCTTTTGGAGGTCCTGCCCAGCAATGTTTTGTCAATGCAGAGCAGGACAATTTGTGTAAAGTGATTTTAGGGGAAGAACTGAAATCTAGTATTGACTTACTAGTGGCACACTCACAAAATTGCATTTAGGCCATGTCCTGTGTGCTGCACAGCAGGGCCTTATGGTGAACACCACATTGGTTAAATGCTGTGTGAAGCTGTTTGCTTTCAAGGTGGCTGAAACTAGGAAAGAAACACTGGTGTGGTTGTTGTTAAGGAAGTGGAATTTTGTTTTTCAGCCATAAAAACCATGGCAAGATCAATACTGTTGTTGGTTTTACTCCAGGGGTAAGCAAATTCCAAATAATGGCTTTCAGGTGGGAGCAAAATACAGTCTGTCTGAATTTAGGATTTTACACTATTGATCATGTACCAGATGAGCATCTTCCACAAACAGCCAGTAGTAATACCCACTCTTCTCTGTTCTCCCCCAGGTAAAAACTTCAATGTTTTAGGGTATTTTTATTCCTTGGTTGGTATTGGTTTGCCGCTTTTGCTAATCTTTCTTTTTAGTCTTGAGTCAGTTTTACTGGATTTCAATTTAGTTTTGCTTTGATATAATTTTGTGAAAGAAGGACTATTTGACAAATGGAGTATCATGTATTTCAGGCACAATTTCTGACACAGAAAAGCTCCTCTTTTCTTTTAGACTTAAGCAGCTTTTGCAGTCTTTTTTGCAACTGAGCTGATGCTGGTTTACCCTCTATCAAATTTCTATCACAGCTGAGTCCCCTGTCATGTATTGTCTGTCACAAACAGCTCCAAATGAAATAAAAAGTGAAGTTAAACCCAGAGCTCACTGAATTGTTTCTAAACCTCTGTGAACAGAAGGGAATACAAGTAGACTCGAACTCTTTCATAGGGAGACAGGGCAACAGCTGACTGGGCTACAAGTAAACATTACATACCAACTATTTGTAGTCCATTGAGAAAGTAAACATCGTCACGTCATCTTGTCTATTCCCCCTCCCCGATTCTTTCTTTGTCTCGGGTTTGTAGCCAACTACTGATCATCAAGATAAGACAGAAACACACTAAGTCTTGAAAATTGTGTCTGGCTTCTAGCTGCCACTAGAGATAGCTCTATCAGTTAAGCAAGTAAAACCCCGGGAGAGTGCTCTGCTGACTCCAGCACGCCTGGAGCCCATCCCTTTTAAGTCGCTTGGCAGTATTTCGCATTTAACTTCTATGTATCCCAGGCACCCGCAGGAAATGCTCTTGGCATCTGACGTTTTCACAACACATGGCAGGCCAGGCTTGCTTCACTTTAACGCCATGGGAAGCAGCAGACCTGAAGCCCCTGTAAAAAAGGCAAATTTCAGCCTAAATGCTTTGTTGAATAAGCAAAATTTAAATAATTTCTGTAATGTTTCACAAATACATAGTTGTGCTTCAAATAGCTGAATTAGATATTATGACCAAATCTTCTCTAAGCAAGATTCCCTCTGGCATTTGCATATTTTTTTTTCTTTAATAACATAGATTCATGAAATTATTCATAGATTCATAAAATCATTTAGGTTGGAAAAGACCTTTAAGACCACCAAGTCCAGCCATAAACCTAACACTGCAAAGTCGCACTACACCACATCCCTAAATGTCATATCTACATGTCTTTTGAATACCCCCAGGGAATGTGACTCAACCACCTCCCCGGGCAGCCTGTTCCAACACTTGGTAACTCTTTCCATGAAGATATATTTCCTCATATTCAGTGTAAACCTACTCTGGCATACCTTGATGGTAAAATGTAATCTCATTCCAGACACTGAATATGTATTTAAATCTAAATAATCAAAGCAAATGTTCCTGTTGCAAATGTTTTTGATGAAACCAAAGACTTGTCAAAAACTAGTCAAAATTACACCCTGGACATGAATTTGAGCTTCTGATCATTACAATCCTGGCAGCTTTTTTTTTGTTACAAATTTCTATCCAAACCATGATTCATATTGTTTTTAAGGCTGTAGAATGGAATTTTAAAATTTCAAAAGGAAAATATATTTTCTTGATAAATCCTATCTTTAGGTTTCTATGTTAGCATAGTTTTAGAAAGAGATGTATTATTTTGGGCTTTCTGACTAAAAACATTTGCAAACTTTTTCATTCAAGTACAGAGGTGTGTACTAAACTCTACTCAAAACAAATAGTAGTGTCCTGAAGCCTAATGTGTATATAGACAATATTCAAAAACGTCTTGGGATTCTGAGAAAATTTATTTTCAACTGTGGCAATTAGAAATTACAAGAGTAACTGCTTCACAAATCAGTGTGTCCATTCATAGGGTATGGTATATAATTTTTACCTGACAGCTATACAAATATTTGATGGAAATAGTTCCTTTCTGTTCTGTGCCATGAACTATGTGTTCAAAGGCTGAGGAGTACTCATTGACAGTGTGAATATTTTTTTTTCACTCTCCCTATTTTAGGTATTACCTTACCCATACCTTTTGGACAAGGATGACCACAGAAGGGAGCCTTTTGAAGCCTATAAGGCACCTTCCTATCCTGACAAAAGACACATTTGCTATTGCAGCTGCTGCTAACCTACTTTTTTTTTAGTATTCCTCAGACATCAAGGAACTCAAAACATTTTTCAAGGTTCAATGAATGAAGCAACCAGCCTTTTGTGTAACCTGTTTTAACTACAAATGCTTAGCCAAGTCACACCCCTGTGTGAGGAGTGAAGAATTCGAGAGACAGTAGGAGCTCAGCACTGTGGCAGACAACTGGCAGGTCCATGCCAGGCATTAAGTGGATCATCGTGGGCAGGTCTAGATTTCGAATGTGATAATGGCTTCACAGACACTATTTTTTGATTTGAACCTTTATGGTTTTCTCACTGTTATTATGCAGGGATAGTATCTCTGTAAATACTAAGCCTTTTTGTCTGTCTGAGAAGACATCTAAAACAGTTTGGTAAAAGTAATTAGATTCTATATCTTGTATTCTTATTAAATCTTTTTATATGCACTTTAATGGTGAATGCATAGTGCCTTCCCATAACACTGATGCTGGGCCTGCAAAATCTGTAAAACCTCAGCAACTGTTCCTGTAAAGAGGATTCATATTGCCATAACCATTCCCACAGCAAGACTGAGAGTTACAGAATCAACCACTTCATCCCCTCCCTTCTGTTTTGTGGGACAGCTCCATTGGTGTTCATGAAAGGCTTTAAATCCTCTGCAAAGGGGGAGGATTTAATTTAAAAAACCCCAAAAACAAAAAACAAACAAACCACAAATCAGTCTTTAAAGAGACAGCATAGATGCAATATGCTGTACAAAAAGATGGGAAAGAAAAAATGTCTTTGCTTTCTCTGAGCCTTGGGACAGATGGCAGGCTCCTTCCCTTTCTCTGTGGTGGCTTATGTTGCACACTTGCCTCTGTTGACATCAAAGTCATTTGGTTTCTATTACCCTATCTCGAAGAGAAATTCACTGATAAAGGAGTCTCCACCCTAATGATTAAACTCTTTGGATTTCAATACCTGGGCAGAGCCCTTGAGCCAGCAGGCCAGGATTAGAGGGTCTGAGACCTCAGACGTCAGCACCCATTTACTAATCTGGGTGCAGACTGCGGGGCCTGCCTGTGAAATGTTATGCCACTTGGTCTTCACAGCCCTTTACCTTCATTCCAGGGCAACCATTTTCTTCCAGTGGAGTTACTGGGAAATTAAATGGGTGAATCCATCCTAAATAGCTATACAACAAGAAGAGCTGAGTAAATAAGAAAAAATATAGAACAATCATTTAGAAATAGCTCAAAATCAAACAGCACCTAAATGATCTCTAAAACTAGGGTTTACTTCTAATTAGTATATGAAGCTCAGGGAGGCACAACCAGAGAAATAAGTAAATTTAAGGTTAGACAGGAGAGGCTGATGGTTTTTTTGGTCTTAGAATCTATTTTCATTCTCTAAATAGCATTAAGGGTTTCATGCTGGTTGCAGTAATCAAAGATTGATAACTGTCTCCTCAGGAGGCACCTTTCATTATGGAAACCATAGAGGAGCAAATAGTTTAGAGGGGAAGGTATTTTGAAATTAGACTGGACCATCCAGAGAAAAAGGATTTGTGATTGCAGTTCTAGTTTCACACCATAAAAGGAGCATGTTTGCCTGACATGCTTCCTCAGCTTTTTTCCTTTGCTCTTACATCTGTCTGATAAAAGTGATAAAAGCTATTGCCACTCCCCATAAGCCTGGTTAGATCTACATCTCTACTACAGCATTAATAATGTTAAATGTATTGAGACAGGAGACCTTTGAATTGTTTGGTGAGAGAGAAAGCTACTTTTAGAAACATCCAGATAAAATGCTATGTGTTTCTCTTTTGCTGAGTAGCATTTTTCTCCCTGATATTCTAGCAAAATGAAACAGAGGTACTTGAGTTACTGACAGACAGGTTCTGTACCTAAGGAAGGCAAAGACAGTTTCCATAATCCTTGACTATACCCTGGAAGACAAGATTATACCTATTTTCCTTCTGCTGAGTGTTAGAATACATCCTATTGATGTCAGTGTCTCATGGCAGACCTTTATGTGAGCAAAACTGACAAAGGTGGCCAAAACTGACACAGGTGGCCAACATACACAGGCCACTCTTTCACTTTTTGGTGAATTATCTTTCACAACATTCTAAAAAATGTTTGGTTTTGCTCCATGACATTGAAAAAGCATTCAGTATGGGAGGTACTTTCCCTGCCATAGGGTTGGCTCAATGAAACCACCTCATCCCAATGTATTGGCTTCAGCAAGGGATGCTGCAGATGCATATGCCAATCTTTAAAGGGAACAAACAACTTCTGTCCCTGTGCTTACTGAAGTCCCTACATAGCAATCCTGTCCCAACACTCCAGTGGGAGAAGCCAGCTTGGGTCCATGGCCACACATGTGAGGACATTCACTTGGCTACTTCTTTCTTTGAGGATTATCAGTATTTGATTTTCTTGGTTAGAATATTGCTTGAGTAGATAAAACTAACATAGAAAAGCGAGGGGTGACGCCTTAGGTTTTAACTTTTTATGTTTCTACATCAGGACTGCTCTAGTATATGACTCTAAGACTCCATAAATTGTCATCTAGTGTTCTGTTACTGTCATTTAGACGAAACAATTTCTCTCTGGGCCGGAGTTTCAAGGACATGCTGTTTTTTCCAAAAGCCCAAAATGTAAACATCCATGGACAGCAGCGAAGAGAAGAAGGGGACAAACTGGGGATGGGACTTCAGGACCCGAAACTGTAATTAGACAATAGGTTTCTGATATGCAGATGGACCGAAGGTATATCTGTCCCAAAAACAGGTGCTAGGCGTCCATTTTGGGTGTAGTCTCTGCGAGACTCCTGCATGGCCCAAAGTGTACCTTGTTTTAATAAATACTTATTTTATTCTTTTAACTCCGTCCAGCTTCTGTTTCAGGTCAGCCTTTTGTAAGGCATCAGTTTTGGCGACTCCGCTGGGACGGGAGGCTTCTGAAAAACCCCTGGACCCAGAGGAAATCCAGCCCTCGCCCCCTCTCTTCACAAGCACGGAAAGGGGAGGCTGTGACCACAGTCCAGACGGTATCAGAGCCGAAGGATCCTTGGACCTGACTCAGAGGCACGTGAGTAACTGAATAAAAGCAGTATTCTGTTTGTTTTAGTCTATGAGGGAGGGGTCAAGAGATCGTTGATCTCTTAGAGTTTGTTTAGCATCTTTGGGGCTCAATAAAGTGTCCCAAGGGGGCTGTGGCGTACTTGCCACTTCCCCCACTCGTTGTTATAGCTTGTGAGAGCTTACTGCTGCAGCAGCAGCAATTTGGCTTGGCACCAAGGGTGGGGCAGGGGCTTAAGCTGCTGCCTGCTGGCACCAAGCTCGGGAGTTCAAATCCCCCTCCTGCTTGTTTGCTCTGCTAGCTGCTTAGTGTATCATTTATAACTACACACGATGGGTTGTAAGTTTTCTTGTTCAGATAATGCTCAAATACCTAAGGATTCACCATTAGGTCTAGTCTTAGAAAACTGGCAAGAATTAACCGGGACGAGCAAACAGCTTACAAAACCTGAGATTATACGGTTGTCTAAAACCATTTGGCCAACTTTTAATTTAAAAAACAATCAAAAGTGGCCTAAACTTGGTAGCTTGGATGAAGAACTGATACTGGATTTAACATCTTGCCTGTGTGAACGACACTACTACCAGGAAACTGAGTATTTGAGATTCTTTTTAGTTATAGCACAAGATGAACAGCTACAGAAACCTAAATCACAGTATGTGCTCTTAAGGAAAAAAGAGTGAAGGGAAACCGCCCATATTAAATCCGGTATGCAGTAATAGAGTCGAAGCAGAATCAGATCTAATAGCACCTGCACTATGAGCTAATCCAGTGCCGGCCCCGGAGGGGGGCCCAGCCGCAGCCAGCCCAGGGGCTGCTCTAGCTCCGGCATGGCGGGGAGCCCAGGCCCAGGCCGTCCCGGTTGCACAAGCAGCGGCGGCGGCCGCCCCTGCCCCCCCCGCCATGTCTGCCCCGCTGGTGCCCGCATCTTCTGCGCATGCCGCGACCGCCCCGGCCCCACCCCCTCTACAGCCACCGTTCCAATCAAGGGCAGAGGAGGGGGAGAGGGGAGTCGCAGCTTCCACAGAATCCCTGTCAGTGAAGAAAGAAGAATGCTGGCTTTGCCGATCAAAGAAGATGCAGGCCCCTGTGCTGCCTCCTGCTTGGGAGCCGGACCCGCCTGCACTTTGCCCCTGCTCTCGGGAGGCCTCCCCATTCTTCGCAACCCCCGCGCGCCTTGGTGGGAGGGGTCAGGGGGAGGGGAATGCCAGCGGGTGCAGCCAACGGCACCACCCCTGGAGGTGGGGCTGGGGGGCAGAGCTTTCTACCGAGAGGGCGGAGAGGGGACCTCCTACAGGGAGAGCCAAGCCCCTCCCGCTCTCAGGCCTGTGAGCTGCCATAGCAACGTCACGCGCCGCGGAGCTGGCTCAGGGGATGACGTCATCAAAGCAAACAAACCGGCCGTAAGCGCTGTACGCCGCAGCAGATCTTGGGCTGCGATTCCTAAGATTAGAACTGATCCAGGTAAATTTAACACAGTTGATTCACAATCGGACAGCTCTCCCTCTGATAGCTTTTCTAAAGAAGAAGATGAAATCTTAGCTGCCCTAAGCAGGCGAAAGAAGGGAAGGATAGCCCGAAGGGCCATACGAGAACGCAGTCCAGTAGCAAAACTTACCAGATCAAAAAAGGAAAAAAGAGAAGAACCAGTTCTACAAGCCCCACTACGGCAAGCAGTTGGCAACCAAGGGCCAATATATGTAAAGGTTCCATACTCCCTTACTGAGTTAGAACAGTGGAAAACCACTGTGGGACAGTATAAAGAAAACCCAGATAAGGTTGCCAAGCTAGTGGATAGGGCTATTAGTACACAAAACCCTGACTGGAGAGATCTAAACTCAATGTTAGATACATTGCTTGATCCCACTAAAAGGCAAATGGTTAATAACGCTATTACAACATCGTTAGAATCAGGCATAGCAAATGGGTCGGTCCAAGGTACGGTTGCTGAAATATATCCTTTGAGTGATCCTAACTAGGATCCAAACATCCCAGAACAGATGTCAAGATTAAAACGGTATCAAAATCTCATAGTATATGGGTTAAAACATGGGGTCCCTAAAGCTCTAAACTGGTCAAAGCTTTACACAGTACAGCAAAACTATGAAGAATCACCCACTGATTTTTTTAATAAGTTGAGAGAGACTGCTATCAAATATACAAATCTAGATCCTGATTCAGCTGATGGAAAAGCACATCTAGTCCTCTTGTTTATGGGTCAAGCAGCAGATGATATAAGAAGGAAGCTACAGAAGTTAGAGGGGGTTTGAGACATAGATAGAATGCTAGAAGTAGCCTGGAGAGTATATTGAGACAGGGGCTCAAATGAAGGGGTTAGACGACAACCTAGCAAAAGGGCAATCCAAGAAAAGTCATCCAAGAAAACTTCCCCTACAGACAAAGATCAGTGTGCCTATTGTAAAAAGTGGAGACACTGGAAAAATGATTGTCCCGTGTTGAAGCAAAAGTCCCCAGTTCCCCAGCTCCCAATAGAACAAGGCTCGGGCTCATGCTCAGAATGATGGGAACCGAAGGCTTCTTCCCCAGCAGAACCTTTGGTTATAGCTAAGCTGGGGTCAGATAACATCGAATTTTTGGTAGATACTGGAGCAGCATTTTCTGTACTAAATACCATGGAAGGGAAACTGAGTCAAAACACTGTACATGTTGTTGGGGCGACAGGGGTAAGCGAAACACGGCCTTTCTTCCAACCTTTAGAATTCAAATTGGGCAAACACTGGGTAACTCATCAATTCCTTTACATGCCTAACTCCCCTAAACCATTATTAGGGAGAGATTTGCTAGAGAAATTAGAAGCAGAAATTAAATTCAAAAAGGGGAAGGGAATTCAAGTTGTGATTCCTGAATCTAAATTTGTCGAAGTTGCTGCACTTTTCATACAGGACAAATGTGGTGAAATCCCCATGGAAGTTGAAAAGGCTGTCAATCCAATAGCATGGGCCAATGATATCCCAGGAAGATCCAAACAAGCAGAGCCTGTGAGTATTACACTCAAACCAGGAGCCACACCGGTAAGGCAAAAACAATACCCTTTGAAATTAGAAAGTCATAAAGGATTGGCACCCATAATTGAAAAATTCCTCCAACATGGGTTATTAGTGCAATGTGAGTCCAGATTTAATACCCCCATACTTGCTATTAAGAAAGCAGATGGTAAGAGCTATCGATTAGTTCAAGATCTAAGAGCAATTAACAGAATTACTGAAGACATACACCCTGTTGTGGCAAACCCATATACCCTTTTGACTGCACTGACAGACGAATTAGGGTGGTTTACTGTTATAGACCTGAAGGATGCCTTTTTCTTCATTCCTGTGCATAAAATCAGCCAAGAGCTTTTTGCTTTTGAGTGGGAGAATCCCGAGACAGGGAGGAAAAGTCAACTTACTTGGACCGTTTTGCCCCAGGGGTACAAGAACAGTCCCACGGTGTTTGGAAATCAGCTAGCAAAGGAACTAGAGGACTGGAAAAGACAGGAGCCAGAGGGAGTTATTCTTCAATATGTAGATGATATCCTGATTGCGCCTAAAACCAGAGATGACTGCATTAAATTTACCATCAGTTTATTAAACTTTTTGGGACTGAGTGGGTACAGAGTTTCTAAAGACAAAGCACAGATTGCCAAAGAAGCAGTAATTTACTTGGGGCTTGAGATCTTTCGTGGACACCGACAGCTCAGTAAAGAACGGAAAGAAGCCATCTGTCAACTCCCAGAGCCCCACACTGTGAGGGAGATGCAAGCTTTCCTGGGAATAGTAGGTTGGTGTCGTTTGTGGATAGCAAATTATGGACTGCTGGTAAAACCCCTATATGGAGCATTAAAAGCAGCTGAAAATGGAATTATCATATGGACAGAAAACACAAGGGCAGCTTTTAAACAGCTGAAACACTCCCTAATGTCAGCTCCAGCACTGGGATTGCCAGACTTAACTAAATCTTTTGAACTGTTTACTTATGAAAGATTGAATGTTGCTTTAGGGGGACTAGCTCAACGCCTCGGGAACCAACGGAAGGCTGTGGCTTACTTTTCCAAACAGCTAGACAATGTTGCCCAAGGGTGGCCAGGGTGTTTGAAAGCCGTGGCAGCTACTGTCATCTTGATCCAAGAGGCCTGAAAACTCACCCTTGGACGGCACATTGTAGTGTATGTACCCCATGCTGTAGCAGCTGTACTCGAGCAAAAGGGGGGACATTGGCTGTCCAGCAACCGGATGCTTAAATATCAATCATTGCTACTAGAACAAGATGATGTCACCTTGAAAACAACTTCTGTTGTTAATCCTGCCATGTTTCTGTCTTCCACACTAACTGACAATGTCCCTGAGCATGATTGTTTGCAGACAATAGAAGAGGTCTACTCCAGCCGAACAGATCTGAAGGATGTGCCCCTAGACAATCCAGACTGGGAGCTTTTTATGGACGGGAGCAGCTTTATGAGAAATGGTAAAAGGATGACAGGCTATGCAGTGACCACTCAAGACAAGGTAATTGAAGCGAAGGCCCTGCCAGCAGATGTGTCATCACGGAAAGCTGAACCGATTGCACTGACAAGGGCCCTGGACCTGAGTGAAGGGAAGAAGGTAAATATATGGACTGACTCTAAATATGCGTTTAGTGTCGTCCATGCCCATGAAACCATCTGGAAAGAAAGAGGACTGCTGAACGCTCAAGGTAATCAAATTAAACATGCTGAACAAATACTTGCCCTCTTAGAGAGCGTTAGAAAACCCAGAGAAGTAGCTATCATGCACTGCAGGGGTCACCAAAAAGGGAAAACCACTCCAGAATTGGGAAATCGCTTTGCTGACAAAGCGGCAAAAGGAGTTGCAGAAAAAGGTATTCTCGCAGTAATTCCCCAAAAAGAAGTAAACTTATCAAGGTTCATCCCAAAGTATGATCAAGCAGATCAGAAGCTTATTAAATCTCTTAAGGCTGAGATCACAGAAGGTAGGTGGGCTGTCACACCAACAAACCAAGTTGTAGTCCCACCCCCGATTCTTCGAGAGCTAGCTCAGAGAGAACATGAAAACACACATTTTGGGACTGAAAACCTTCTAAAACATCTAAAAAAGGTAGTAACAGGAAAAGGAATGACTGAAATTGTACAAACAGTAGTAAGCAAATGTGAAATCTGCTGCAAAAACAACCCTGATACAAGGAAAAGAATTGTGTTAGGAGTAACAAAAGCAGGGGATCTTCCTGGAGATTACTGGCAAATAGATTTTGCTGAATTACCACGTAGAGAAGGATACCGGTACATACTGGTATTGATTGACACTTTTAGTGGATGGCCAGAAGCTTACCCCTGTCGCACCAACACAGCCAAAGAAGTGGTAAAGGTTTTGCTCAATCATATAATTCCAAGGTTCGGGGTTCCCCGAGGAATGTCATCGGATAGGGGACCACACTTTGTTGCCACAGTAATTAAAGAAATCAGTCGAATTTTGGGAATTACTTGGGATCTGCATACACCTTATAGACCCCAAGCGAGTGGTAAAGTCGAACGTATGAATGGAACCCTTAAAACACAAATTAGCAAAATTTGTCAAGAAACATCTATAACATGGGTTCAGGCCTTGCCTATAGCTTTACTAAGAGTCCGCATACAGCCAAGGCGGAGGGATAACATCAGTCCCTATGAAATACTGTATGGTAGGCCTTACCAGATTCCACACATTCCAGGTGAAATTCATATAAAAGAGAAACTTGATTTACAGAGATATCTAATGGCTTTAGGTTCCACTTTGCAGAAGCTCCAGAATTACATCGTGCTATCCAGACCCATCGGACTAGACACACCTGCACGTCTGTTCCAACCTGGAGACGGGGTCTATATCAAGTGGTGGGACAATGAATCTCTACAAGCCAAGTGGAAAGGACCATTCCAAGTCCTGCTGACTACCCTCACTGCAGTCAAAGTCTCTGGCAAAGGACCCTTGATCCACTACACCAGAGTTAAGAAAGCTTCTGCTCCTGAAACAACTGAGAAAACAAAGAATGATGCAGAAGAGAGCGTGATTTAAATAATGCTTCAGTGCTTAAATAACTGCTCATAGTAATCATAGTCACAATTCTTCTATATCTACTGTTGTTAAATATTTACTGTTATTAAGTGTATATTATTAATAGATTATTAATCTAGATTGTTAATGTAGATTATTAATAGATAATAGATATTTAGAATAGAGACTTGACAAGGTAGAGGCCTTGTCAAGTCTCTAAAAGGGGGGAAATGATGCCTTAGGTTTTAACTTTTTATGTTTCTACATCAGGACTGCTCTAGTATATGACTCTAAGACTCCATAAATTGTCATCTAGTGTTCTGTTACTGTCATTTAGACGAAACAATTTCTCTCTGGGCTGGAGTTTCAAGGACATGCTGTTTTTTCCAAAAGCCCAAAATGTAAACATCCATGGACAGCAGCAAAGAGAAGAAGGGGACAAGCTGGGGATGGGACTTCAGGACCCGAAACTGTAATTGGACAATGGGTTTCTGATATGCAGATGGACCGAAGGTATATCTGTCCAAAAGACATGTGCTAGGCGTCCATTTTGGGTGTAGTCTCTGCGAGACTCCTGCATGGCCCAAAGTGTACCTTGTTTTAATAAATACTTATTTTATTCTTTTAACTCTGTCCAGCTTCTGTTTCAGGTCAGCCTTTCGTAAGGCATCAGGGGGATTAATGCTTCAAATTCTGCCTACTTCCAAGTTTTCATTTTTCTCCTTTCCAAGAGAAAAGGACCATTTGTGGTAAAGGCCCTTCACAACCAGCCCTACTGTCGTGCCCATGTTTACCAAGGTCTGACATTTCTGGACAAGACGAGAAAGATTTAGTCTTCTTTAAAACTCCTAGTTGATCACAAAGGATATTTGAACCAGCTGATGATGTCACAACTCCATATTAGAGAAGATTTTATTAACCCTAAGGGAGCCCTCAGGCATCCCCTGGTATGAATTGGGTACATTAAGGCAAACCAGCGTGTGGGACACAGTGATACTCTCGGCTTGCTCGGCTCAGCTCTTCAGCCTTTCCTGAGCATTTTTTCTTGGGAAGTCATGCTTACCCCACTGCTAAGATCTGAGGTTACAGCATAAAGGGAATTCTCCCTGTACATAAATAATTTATGTCTCAAATTACTCTAATGATACCAAACACTAGTTATGGAAAGCAATTCAAAAGCTGGAAGACATGCAGTAAGTTCATAACATTAATCATATCAAATCCAGGTGATCAAAACCACTAACCCAGCCATAAAGCACAAGAGGCCATAAAACCCATTGAGAAACCTAAGGAAACATAGTTAATGTTCTGTTTTAAAGACTTGCAATGGCAATACTGAGTAGAAAACGTAATTATAGTTATAGTGAGCTGTTAATTAAGAGAATCACACTTGTTTCATTGAGTCTCCAAATATTCACTCATTTTTCTATGGCCATAGTTTCACATCTGCTCTGAAAATTCAGCAATCTGAACATAAAGCATTACCAGAGTGCTTGAAAGCCATATGGGGAGTCATGTTTGAAGTCTGTAAGGTGACATGAGACCTGGAGTTTATATGTATGCCTGGTGACTTAGCCCTCCCACTCTCCCAGCAGGCAAGACTTGATCTCAGTGTTCCCAATATTCTCACTGCTGTGGTTTTACTTCTCTGATGAGTCTGATTGTTTATTTACAATATTAATAATGCCTTCCAAAAAATCTTCCTGCATTGTTTTTTCTTTCTTTAAAGGAAATCTGAGCTCTCTTGCAGTAATTTTCTTTCCTATCTAATCATTACCTTTTGCACAAATGCATCATGTATGAAAAATTTCAGTAATGATGTTGACATGACACTCAGTCCAAATGGAGACTCTCAGCAACTTACAGTAGCTTTGCCAATGGCACAGAACTACATATTAATTCCATTTATTGTGGAGCACTGCCAACAAATCTTTTCAACTTGACCCTAATTTAACATAAACTGCTATATCTAGGTCAGGGCAGATGGCAGGGGGCAACTGGGGGCAGCCCAAGCCCTGGGTGTGGGGGACCTCCCTGGGGATGGGGACAGGCCAGACTGGGACATCAGCCTGTGAGTGGAGGTGGTTTGGTGGCACCCATGGCCAGGGATATGGCTGTGGGGCAGTGAGAAGCTGCAGCTCAGGCAGGGCCAAATCAAGAGCCTCTGCTGGAAGCAGTTTCCCCCATCAGGGTTTGCCCCCACAGTGCCTGGGAGCCTCCCCCCAAGGTCACTAAGGGGAAGGGGCCACCCTTGGCTGCAGTGGCTCTGAGCTGGTCCCCAGTCCCAGCAGCCCAAGCTTCGTGACCTCCTGCAGAAGCTCTCATAACCCTCACAGCAGAGCTCACCATCAGGCTTTCTCAAACAACTACTTCACAAAGGCTGCATTGTTACTCTTTTATGGCTGGAGAACAACAGACAAGAGATGACAGCCATATGCACCCATCAGTTTGGCTGAGCACGATTTTCCAGACACTGTTGGCTCTTTGGCCATGTCAGTGCTAGTAAATGCACCATGCCTGCAGCACTTTGCTGAATCTATTGCTTTAGAGAAACTCGAGTAAATGTTTTTCTGATTACATTTCTTGGCTGTATTTTTTCTCCTTACTGTAGTGCACTACAATTTTTATGAAAAAGAAAGGCCTAACTTGACTCAAACCCAAAAATGTAAGGAGTTACATAGGAACAGCAAAATGTCTGGGCACATGCCAATGTGGTACTACTTGGCAGCGGGAACTATCATGTATAAATGGGACTTTAAAAATGCCTAAAAAAAAGCTGCCGTGGCCCAGGCACCCATGGACTAAATGCCCATGGTTTTCCGAGCAGTACAATTTTACTGTTGTCAGCTGTGATATAATAATGTTACAGTAATAGTGAATTTCCCATTAGTATCAGACTGAAGTGGATTAGGTGGCAGTCTTGTGTTGGTATTACAAATGTCACTGACAAGAGCCTCATGGCTGCTGGCACCACACAAACACAGCGAGAGACTTTACCTGCTCCCTAGGAGCATGTGCTCCCAGGACACTGAATGGCAAAATCGAGAGCATTCTCAAACAGGACCTGAGCAATTCCTTTCCTTGCATTTCATTTGTTTCACTGGCAGTCTATTTTGCTTCTCAAAGATAACAGCATATCCAAAATGCTTCAATGGAAAGTGTAAGAGCTGCATGCCTGGGTCACTCTAACTTTGCTGGGAAATGTACCTCATTGCTTACTCATGAAGCAGACCATGAACTAGAAAACTCCTGGTTGGAAAAGTAATGAGGTTAAGCATAAAGGAGCTCCCATTACAGAGTAAAACAGCAGCAGACAAAAATGATGAATCATTAAAACACTTTCCTTGTCCCCACTCACCTCCTTGCGGGATGCTGCTCCTGATAGCTAAAAAGCATACATCAGTCCCATGCCTCAGAGCTGCAGGTGGTTGCTAGGTGAAAATGCAGTTTTCAGATGTTACTATTCCACAAGTTGCAAATTATCTGTGCCCAAGAGCTGCTCAAAAGTGGTAGTCCATGAAGTTTCAAAGAGTGTCTGTATGATGGAAGTCCCCCTCCCTTCATATTTCTCCAACTCAGGTTTCTGAATTCTTATGAAGACTTAGGAGGAGATTTTAAGCGCTGCTGTGCATGAAACTGCTTCTGGTATTGTTTGGCTTCTACAACCAGTTGCCCCTAGTGTACGCAGGAGATGGAGAATTAATCAGCAGAGACAGCAGGTGTTTTGAGCCCCTATTCTTTTCTGTGGTCCCTGCAGGGACTGTTAAAATACATGGCTATTTTATACCAAAATCCAGTGAATGATAGCATCTAACAGATGCTTCATTCTTTGACAACTTTAGCTGTAACAGACCAGAAGCATCTGGTATTCATTTTTGAACAGCAGATCAGAAAGAAGGAAACTCAAAGAATCCCACCCAGCTCATATGCTCAGTAATTCCCAATCAAGAACAAAGTGCATCTTCTGAGCACATTTTGCAGGACACATTACTATGCACCTCAGTGATAGCCTATTTTAAAAAAAAGAAAATAATCAAGAAAGGAAGTTGTGAACCACATCTGGCCCACACTAACACATTATCAAAATTCAACATTTGGTGAGTCTTCAATGCAACAAAGACTAATACTTATGGGGACAATCTTGCTCTAAAATAGTCAGGGAGCATGTGAGCCCTATACATCCTATTGGAACTCTTAACTCAAACTTCCCTGTCCAACTCAAAGATGTATATGCTTGATTGCCATCAGTCTGGCTTTTAAAATCAGGCTGAGAAATGCAACTGCATTTAAGAACCAAAATCCTGTCCTTCAGAACAAAGCAGAGATGTCAGGTAAAATCCAAGAAGCTGTTAAGAAATAATTTGGTGGCAGTAGCAGAGTCAGGTCAGTTCTGTGGCAACTCGAGGTTCAGAAAATGGGAGAAAGATTAGCATCTTTGGTCTGACTAACTTTCAAAAGAAACTATATCAGCAGCTAATATTACATGAAATGTACCTACAATACTAGTTTCATACACTTCCCTTTACTGAAAATAATATTTTCAGTACTTATTATACATTTGGGAATACATATGGGGAAAATAAGACCATTATTGTGTAAAAAACAAACTCCCAACATTTATTCGTCGCAACACATTTCAAGTACATGCAGAATGTATTTACATTTCTCTTTTAAGGCAAACAGAAATTGGGTTCTTATACCTGAGTTGCTTAGCACCAGTAGGAATAGCAAATAAAAGCTTAGGAACTGTTGTCTCTCCCTTTGGAGTGGCAGCTGCTTCTGCCGCAAAGTATTTCTGCTTTCACCTCACAGTTCTTTTAATGATCTCTATTGCCACTTGGAGCCATTTCTGCAGAATTCAATCTCTTCACAGAAACTTCTTGACCAACTTGATGTTGCCTTTGCGGTTTCCTGATGGCACAGCAGTCCTGTCTTTGGTGACATGGATCAAGATCTTCAGTTACTATCAGAGTTCTGTATTTCTCCACTGCCAAGAAATACTAACATTATCTTCTTATGTCTTTCTCATGTGTGCTGGCTACTTCTCCAATGCTAAGTTAAAACTGAGAGGGAAAATTTCACCTCAGCCAATGGAGGATTTTAGGGCTTGACTTTGTGGAAATGCACACTGAAGTGTTGGCCTTTAGGGAGAAAATGCAAAGCAGTTTTTCAATTAAAAAATGCTCCCTCCAAGTCTGACTAACATTTGAGCCATCTGCATTATCTCCAGACTTTAGGCATTTGCTAGAATTTAGGATGCTGAAATCCATTTAAAATATAGGGGCAGCATTTTTAAGTGTTTGACATTTTTCATTTCCCATTGACTGGGTCTATGAACACCACTAATTCCAACAGGCACTTTTCTCCCATGACTTTTAAGAGAACTACAGAGCATGATCCTAAGAGAAAACATCTATTCTGTAAAAGATAAAGTTTCTATTTAACATAGAAGTGTAGACCAAGCAGAAAGTCCATAGTGCAAAATGGGGTATGGCTCTTAAGTGTGCCTTCCTCTGTGAGGAACCTGTAGTTTGGAAAAATATTTTGATTCAATTTACATTCTCTGCCTTTTTTTCATGCATTCCTGAAACTGTAGTTTTTAATGACTTGTCAAATACATGAATTTAAGGTTTCTGTTACTATTTAGTCTCTCTAGGTGTCCACCTCAGCTAATCAACTCTCATCACAAACAATTTTTAAACAAATGCTAATATTTACAGGTGTTTAATTCAAGCATTCATTGAAAGAAACAGAATAACTGTGGCTTTATTAAACTTATGGTTTATATTGGATATTAAAGCAAAAAATCCCCAAGTAATTTCTTCTTTTTTTCCAGTTACTACCTGCTAAGATCAAATGTCTTCTTTCACATTAATTTCACTCAGTAGTAACACACCACAGTGTATTACATTGGGAATAACCCACATCCAAACAGTCAATTGTGAAGACACTACCTTTAAGAAAGACAAGCAAATTCACACAGAAATTCTTCACAAAGGTTGGCCAATTCTTTTTCCCACCTCTCAGAGACCCTTATGAACAAAGCACCCAGGAAAATAGAGTAACAGGACAGTAAGAGGAATTCAGGAAGCATCTAACCAATCTATCCCATCAGGAAGCTGACTCCTGCCAAGGTACCGCTCAACAAAAGGTCTGAAGGTTTATCCAAGTAAGAGGAGTTCAAAAGGGTAAAAAAAAGGAATAATTATTATTCTTCACCTGGTAAGAGCTTTGTACACTGTGAAAAACACAGCTTGCTGCAGGTATTCCTGACAAAGAGCTGCAGTGTATCATTTTGGTCCTCATTTCATTTTCTATAAAGTGACCCACATACAGCTTTATTTTTAAAATCAGCACTGCTGATTGCCTGAGATAATTTCAATACAGAGATGTTAGACAGCTTACAAAATTTTAGAAAATCTGAAGAATTTCTCCCTGGAAATCCTTGATCCCACGTCTACTATACAAAGAAAATGCACTGTCTTTAGAGAAAAATATTATACAGTGATTATATATTCAGTGACTGTTCACCTAGCAAGTTTATGGAATCTTGTCCTGCTACGCTGGTTACTTCGAAAAAAAATCTAGGACATCGACACTTCTAAGGTTCTTTTCTGCTCACACAGGACAGGGGACACAGGCATTCATCTGAGCTGTGTCTCTGCTACCCACTGCAGTCCCTGAGGTAACAGAAGATGATTAGCCTTCCCAGGCATCTCAGCAAAGTGAAATATTCCAGAGGAAGTCACATGAACGCTTCTTGCATTCAAGATGGTTCAGTGGCCTTGGAGAGCAGTCACAGCACATTAGACATACTGTGTTCTCAGCTTGCCTGGGGTGGTAACTTGTACTCTTCTGATCTCTGAGTTAAAGAATTAGTCCTGCTCTTTCGAGGATGGCACCAGGTTATTGCAGTCGGAGTCCTTTTGTGCAGAAGGAAGAAGTTGTAGGCAGAAATAAGTTTCTGGATATTTTTGAAATGCTACTCCCAAAGGCACCAACTTCCATGTGCTGAGTAAAGGACATTGTTCTTTCTTATAGTGCAGATGAAACACGTTACATAGAGTTTATCTATAGAAAGTTTTATACACCTGAAATGTCACAAACATTTACAACTTTTCTGTCTTCCTCAGAGTTCTGAAATTACTGAGCCATAGACTGCTGTCTCCTTTGAGTCTGATGTCTGTGGTGGCTTGAAGTTCAATATCTCTTTATATGTAATGCCTGTAAAACAACAGAATAGACATAGCATTGCTGTGGTCTAATCAGAAAAGGAGCTGCACAAACATGAATGAGCAAGGTACAACCCCAGCATAGTTGGGCTCTGATCAAGCTCAGGAAGAGACCTCTTCAGGCAAAGAGAAGAACAGTACAAAAAGTAAGGGAATCAAGGATCATTTTTTTCACCATTTCAGATTTGAAAAAGTAGCCCAATACTGAAATGGTGCAGGTGCTTTCAAAGGGATACGAGCACTGACTTTCAAGTATAGTGGGCAATATCCTCAGCAAGAGCTACTGAGCACATCAGATTTAAAAGTCAGGTCCTCACTTAAAAGGCAAAATACAAACCTCTGACCTTAGATGAAAACAAGATTAGACTTAAATCTCTGCTGACACAGATATGTTTTTTTTCCCTCAGAGAATCTAACTTTAAGGCCAGCAACCACTGCACTCCTGTAGAGGCAACAGTCAAACAATCTGTTCACCTGCCCTATCCACTGAAAGGCAAGTTACAGAAGTGGTTTATTTTCTATGTTGCAAAAGATGGGAGGACAGAAACATTAGGGAAATGGAGGACAGCCTCTGTTAGGAAGCAGAGGAGAAACCTTTGGAGATCCTTACACAAGAATTCGATAAGAGGAACACTGGCTTATCAGTAGCATTTCTCTTTCTTAATGCTATTTACTCTGTTAGATCAAAAGCAGAGAAGTTAATCTGTAAGGGGAAACATTTTCATTTCTGCATGGCCTTTCAATCTGGTTATTTTTGAAAACATCACAAAATTAAACTCACGCTTCCACTCATCTAGTGGAAGATCCATGTTATCAAATGTGTCGTCATATTTCTCAGCTTCAATTTCTTCCTCAGGATCGTGAATTGGTTCAAAGTAAGGATGCATCAAAGCCTCAGCTGCCATGACTCACTTCTCTGCATCCAGCACCAGCATCTTCTCCAAAAGGTTCACAGCTATTGCACAGAAAACCAACAGTGTATTCAAATCACATACCTGATTCCACTTGTACACAGTAACACTGCCCTGGAGGTATTTCAAATAAATATGTGGAGTCATAAAACAGAATCATTGGGTGTCCATTTATAGCCAGTGGGGCCCCTTTGCATGACTGTTGTGAGCAAGATGGAATGTGTACAAAACCTGCTCCAATGCAGAGGTGCTCCTTTGCTTCTGTATGCAATATAGAAAACATCTCAGCTAATGACTTCTCAGCTTCTGGCTCCAGGACCACTGTGCCTGGGGCTTTCCCAGGTGTCTTTAAGCACTGTCACATTGTGGTTCTAAGGTACATCACCCTCTGACAGCAGCTGAATGAACAGGTGAACAGCAAACGAGAACTGTGCTCTGTGCCACCAAATCCAAACCAAGCACACTCTGAAGTTCCCTAAGACAGGTGTTGTGGGTTGACCCTGGTCAGGTGCCAGGTGCTTAGTCACCCTATCACTCCCTCTCCCACTGGGAGAGGATAATATTGAAAAAGACTATCAGGGTAAGAAAAGGCAGTTTTATTACAGTGGGAAAAAATAGAACAAGCAAGTTGAAAGTTGCGCGCGCAAGAGCAGAAGGGAAAACAATCAAACTCTACTTCTCATCAGTAGCGATGTCTGGACACTTTCTGGGAAGTAGGGCTTCAGCACGCGTGACGGTTGTTCAAGGAGGCAAACATGGACCAGCCCTGAGTGCTTCCTCTTCTCTTCCTTCCCTTATATATCTGAGCTGATGTCATATGGTATGGAATATCCTTTTGGCTGACTGGGGTCAGCTGGCCTGCTGGTGTCCCCTCCCAGGATCTTTCCCCCCCCCATCCCCTTCAGTGAGGGAAGGAATGTCACAGGGACAGCATAGCTTGGCAGTAGCCAAAACACTGCTCTGTTATTAATGCCAGCTACTAAAGCAAAGTACAGCAGTGTAAGGCCTGTCAGCTTTACCCCAGTCAGACCCAATACAACAGGTCAGTTGTCCATGCTCAGAATTTCAGAGCTAACTTTATCTGCTATGTGGTTTTGACCTCAGTCAAAACAACCCATTAAAATTTTGTGTGTTCCCCATCTGTGGATTTTGGATTTGGTCCACTGCTAGACTGTCAAAGTAGTTTAGTGTAAACAGGTATGACAAATCATTTGTTTATTTTCTGTTCTTCTATCCTGAAAGGATGTTCTTGGATTTGGGGCAGCTGAAAGGAAGTAGAGGCAGAAGTGTGGGACAGGATGCTTCAACTTCTGCTTGCCGTGTTGTATATTCTCTTTAAACTCCTATCCCAGACCAGAAGCAGCCAGATGGCCCCAGAAATAAGAAGAGACATCCTAAAAACTAAATGAAAATGTGTAGCTTGCTGTAGCTACCCATCAGCTAACCATGCAGTAAGGGTAAGAGCTGTTTATTAATCAGATTTATTTGTACTCTAGCTGAACCTAAAATTTTAACTTCTTAAATTGAAAAAAATCAGTTATCCTGATTAATATTGCAATAAAACTGGCTTTGTGAGTGTTTAGGTCATCGGGGAATTGATAATGCTTAGGGTGAGTAATTTCAGAGCTCTGGCTGCCTCAGGTCATGTCACAGTTATGCACACTTGGTATGCTCTTCTGGCTGTTTATATCTATGGAATCCAAGCCAGAATTTCTCTGGAATGCACAGATGTTTCTCAGGATGTATTAATTCCATTACTAAAATGTCAGCTTTCCATTTTCTTGTATTTCAACTGCAGATCAGATTGGGCTTTCAGAATTATAGTTCAAATACAGTACAGAGAAAATTTTATTATATATACTTAATCTGCCAGGGCTCTTGAGAAAACTGCTCAAGTAAAACCAATAAGCAGGTGCTAGATTGAAACCCAAACAACAAAATACTAATTTTTTTTGATGCTTCTAAGAAACAACTGATTCCCAGCAGGGTTTAAACTTGGCAAAGTTCATCCACTACAATCAAAACTATGAATTATGGAAAGCAAGAGACAAAATAGCCCAAGAACCATCACATCACCTGTCACATGAGTGATACTGCAGCTGCCTCCAATGCAAACTCAAGAACAAGCTGTACACATCCACACAAACAGCCTTACCCAAAGGATTGGCGTACTTCAAGATGGACGCAAAATCTTTCTTCTGAACTTTTGGGAGGCTTTTGATATAGTTTTTTGCCTTAAAAGGAACATGGATATTCAATTAGATCTTTGCCACCTTTCTAATGTAATTAACTATATGCTTAATGCCTTTCTCAACAGTATTTTGATAGCACATTTTACAAATGCATTTTTTCTGATGATATTCACCGTCTTCCTGAACGAAATTTTTTAAAAAATCAAGATTTAAAACCACGATTTAGAAATTATAATGCATAATAGTTATAATTTAATTATTAGTGCTCCATATTTAATATATTTATTCAAATAAATATGTATGAATTATTTGAAAGAATGTCATAGTGAGTTTACAGCAATCTCTAGAAGTGAACCTTACACAGTAATTACTTAATATTTAAATTGTACAGTTAGTCTAATGAATAAATTTAGGTTCTTTATAGAAAGGGCTTCAGGATTCTAGAAGGACATTGACATAAAAACAGGAAAGAGACATTTGCAAACAACTGGGTTTTCTGAATATCTTCATGCTTTCAGTACCTTTACAATAAAAGTTGCAATGTATCAGCTCAGCTGTTTATATGGTACACACTGGAATCTTGAAATATTTAAATAAGGTTCTGATAATTTTCTGTCATTCCACCCCCCATCTCCAGTAGCTATTGTGGGTGCACAAAGCACATCAAGGCAGAGAGGGACCATCAGGGGCCATATCAGTAGTGAATACATATCACCTCAGCCTGTCTAAGAACTGAGCAATGCTTAAAGGAAAATTAAGACATGGAAAACCAACTGACAAATCAGAATACTCACATCTTGACTGTGCAATTTTTGAACAAAATCTTGAGCTGGTATACCTGTTACTTTCATTATTTCTGTGAGTTGGTCCAGATCTGAATACCAGAAATAAGGAACAAATTCTTTCACCATTAGGAAACTAAGCATCCTGCAAAAGTAATGCATTTCTTTGCTGTTGGAGAATAATCTTAATTCAGTGACTGAACAGAAGATTTATAAAAGATGAAAGTTCTCAATTTTTTCTTAGAAAAGGCAAAGAAAATATCCTATAATTTGGGAACACATAATTGAATCATCTGCAAAAATTTCTATTATCAGGCCTGTTCTGTATTGTTTGGACAAAAATCAGTCCAAAAGTATTAGAGTATCTGAACAATCAGCACATGTATTGCACACACTAAAAACAAAATAGATATGGCTTTTCTATTATCACAGAGCCTTTTACTTGATGATTTGAGATGTGATTCAAAGATCACCTCTACTGAAAAAAAATCAGTAATACAGGTTTTAATTGGCAGGTATGCAAAAGTGGTACAGATATGTAGTAACGATTTAATGAGAAAGCTGCAAGCAATTTTACTATTAGTTTCAATATATACTCATCAGTTTTTGAACAGACTTACTCTATCATATAACAACCTCTCATAATTTTCTTACATCAGTATCATAAATTTACTGAAGGATACGATCATTTCCCTTGAACAGAGGTCTCCCTGTTATCATCTCAGCCATTATACAGCCCACAGACCAGATGTCAACTGAAAAAAGACCAAGAGGCATGTTAACTTGTCTGTTTAAATGTGCATAGTTTAATTTAAAACATATTTTAAAGAAGTATAAAAATTACCTTTATAGCCTGTTATAAAATAAATGTGTGCCTTGCCAAGTATGATGAACAGCACAGGTAAAACTACCAGACTTTCTAATGAACAAACTGGAGATAATCTCATAATATGCAGAATGAGTTTCTCAGTAACAGGCACATAGGAAGTAAATTTTCAATGCTTTCAAAAACTTCCATAGTTATCTTGGTGTTATTTGAATTCCCTCCCCTGTCTGTTCAAGTTAAAATCAGCACACCTTTACAGGAACACAAGAACAGAGACCAGACTGTCATGTCTGTATAATTTAGATTAATTTTTTCTAATCACCTTGGTACTTTCTGTTACTCTCATAAAACATACATAAAAAAACCTCAAACTCACCACCACCTGATTACTTGCAATTTATCTACAAGGAAATTTTGCATAATTTTTTTGTCATTTCCACCTCCAATTTCTCATTCATTTCAGAAACAAAGTCTTGTTTATGTATCACCTGATTCAGTGAATGCTTTAGCTCTGTTAAGACACTTCTGAAGACACTGACCTGTCTACTGCATCCAGCTGAGTATGACCTCTGAGGCTCTGTACCACCTTGTAACCACATAGCCAGTCATCTCACTGTCTGTATGCCTTGCCAATCCAAAATCCAGAATCTGTAGAAGAAGCACAAAGCACATTCAGATCAGACAGCTCGTTATCTAGTTCATACAGTTCTTTACAAGTGTAGGAAAAAAACTGGAGCAATCTGTGGAGAATAGTTTATTTTTGTATCTTTTTCTCATTGAGGTGTCTTATTCTCATTTTAAAAATCAAGACAGAGATAGCACAGAGATTTTAATAACTTTTTTTCAAGTTACATACTCCTATGGCACCATCAAAAGCTGTAGGACCAATAAAGAAAATAATAAATTATTCACTTATTAATTAAAAATATACTGGACACATTTAATGCAAAAAATTCCCTGACCACAGAATCACCATTGTATCAAGTTACAGCTAAAAGAACAATACCCATTTTAGACAGTGTCCATTGCTCTCCTATCCCAGGTGGCACAATTATTCAAGGGTGTGTTCCAACAGTATTCTGAACTAAGAATGAAGGGTTATTTCTACTTTATGAGTAACTCATACAAGGGAAAACTTCCTCTAGGTCACACTGAAAATCTGTAACAAGAGTAGGGAATTGCCATCACTTAGTCCCACCAAGTTTTGTCCAACCTCCAGCATCAACTTCAGAAAAACCTTTTGTAAAAAATGCAAGATCAGTGCAATTTTTTTAAAGTGCTATGCACAATTCAGCTTATTTCTAAGATACTCAGATGTTTCTCTCTAGATATAGCAATGTGTACAGCAGCAAGATTAAAAATTACTGTTATGGCCTTTTGTCAACTTCTACAAAATTTGCTTTAAGAAGGCCCACCTGTATGGACCATCAAAAGATGCAGCCAACAGCAAGAAAACTTCACTCCTGGAATGACAATCGGTTTGTATTTATCAGAAAGTTCATGCTTCTAACAAGAAACAGGAGGCATGGCTAAGTAAAGTTCTATTGAAGATAAATCATGGTCACACACAGACAACTAAATATGAAGCTTTGCATGAACAGCCAGTTTGCCATGTGAATCAGGCTGCACGTGTATTGACAGGGCAGGGGTTTTAATAGGGACACCTGAGCATTCCTATACCAAGAGTCATGTTTTTGTAATGCTCTCTGCAATTAAACGTTCTAAAATATTTCAGGATAGTTTCATCATTCCCTGGCATTAACAAAAAGGAAAATTATATTTTCATTAACAAATCAAGACTACAAAATGTTACGGCTTATCTTTATTGCCATACTGGAAATATTATTTCCATGTTTTCCCCATAACTGCTGATTACCAATCAATTTTAAAACAGGAATAGAATGCAAAGGGAGACATTTTTATTCATACCAATTAAATGTACTTGATTGTGCCTGATTCTTTGAGTACTGAAGATTTACTAGACTCAAAATATTTGTAGTGGCAAAATACACCTTTATGTTTGACTTTTATTCTACATATTCAGCACATATTATATTTTCCCAGTAAGACAACAGGGAGGGTGGAAGAAAACAGAAAAAGAAATCATGTAACAGGTCAAAGCCAGATGTGGTACAGTCTATTCTGTCACAATTTTTTAGGCATTTTATCTACCAAGGCTTGTGACATGTAGAGTTGGAAACAGCTAAGATATAATTTGGTTTTGTAGATTTGTAAAAGTAGAAAATGACAGCAAGAATTTTTGTGTATTATGCTTTAACTTCATGATTTATTTTCATTTACATGTTCATTAAGCTCAGGAACAAGTATATCCTATTTGTACTTAATATTAACATGCTACCATTTCAACAACTATCTTAATATAAAACTTATTCTCACACTCTAATCTCCAACTTTTCAGCTGGAACTTCCACAGCAATTTTTCAGAGCAAGTTTGAAAATCCTTTTTATAATTTGTGAATTATGAAAGAATAAACCCATTTCCCTCAGCTCCTCAAGGATAGCTCCCCTTTGACTCAGCAAACTTAATTTTCCTAACTTGCTTCAGTAACTGTAACAAAAATAACTTGTAACTTTGAGACTACAGAAAGGGCAGTGATTTCCCCTCATGCTCCCTTCACTGTCACTTTTCTGATACCTATGTAGGAGTTGAAAGCATCAGATGAGGGAGCCAGAAAGCTCATTGTGAAAAATAAAACTGATAGCCTATTAATTATCCATTCAAGGAATTGTTCCAACTTGCTTACAGTCTCATCATCACTGGAGCTGATGCAAGGGAAGCTGCTGAGTGCACAGACACAGGGGAAAATGGTTGGACTATCCCTGGCAACATGATCCTGTGCCTGCATAAACTGACTTTGAGAGTGTGCAGAAAAAAACCTGTGTTAAGTAGATACAGATCAGGAGACTGTATTATGAAAGAAGGCCTTAGACCTGGCCTGCATTCAAAATATAATTGTACAGTTGGGGGTATGGGGGAAGACAACCATATACAACTGTTTTTTCTAGACTCTTCTTTTCCCATCACCCTGGGATCATTTGTCCACCTAAAAGCCACAAAAAGTCAATGGCTTTTTGTGTTAGATAGGAAAACTCTAAAATCACAGAACCCTGGAACATTCAGGTCAGTCTCCAAAGACCAAAAAGTTGTATTAGAATGGCTACATGCAAGTATATAGTTTGTATGATGCATGCTAAAAAACAGATTTGTAGTGCTTTGCAGCACCTTTTATTTTATTCAGTTAAGGGTGTCGTTCACAACCTTTGATCTTCTGTATCTCCAAGCTTGTAGAATTTGACTTTTTCTATTAATCCAAAGCTGAAATTCTCACATAACTGAATCACTCCCATAAACTCTTATGTCTCTTTTAGAGAGGAAACCTTGGCCATAAGATCTGATGTGTCCTTACACATCAGGACACCAGAGTCCCCAGTCAAATTCCCTATTGTTTTGTGAGGATGTACAGGCCAATTGTGATTCAAGAGCAAAAAGCCTGGCCCTACACTGAAACCTGCCATCATGTCTACAGCTGCTGCACCTGTTGTCTGCTGTCTTCTAACACATCTGTTTTTTCAAATAAACATACCTTACCTTCAATTCGCAGTCTTCATTTACTGCCAAGTTTCCAGGCTTTAGATCCTGCAGCCAGATTTTAAATGAATGTTATTTTTTTATTATTTTACAGCAAGACAATAAAGTACTCTTTTTTTTTTCACTCCTCCTTTCTTTCTGGTTTTATACTTTTATATAATTATTTTCAACAGCAACAGGTAAAATAACAAATAACACAAACAAGGACACAAACTTGCATATGTTTGGCTTTTTTCCAGTATATTTTCCCCCAAGAATTTTTTTTTCTGCTAGAAGTCAGGAAAATACTTGCCAGTGAAGGAATTCACTCATTTTTTCTGTAAGTGGCGTTTGGACATAGATTTGTTGCATTCAATACTAACACCAAAAGGTTAACAATTCACAGATATAGTTCTGGACTGCACATGTTGCATATCAAAATATGCATTATAAAGGTTCCTTACCCTGACAGAAGGAGTACTGAGGGAATCAAACAAGATTTTACATAAACCCCTATGCTCTGTTCTGTGGAAAAATCAATTTCCTAAGAAAGTCAATAGAACTGCAACATGAAGAAAGTATTCCCTTAAGCCTCTTAAGTCACCTTAGGAACTTCTAATGACTTTCCACAGTTGTAAAGTTTAGCAAAGGGAAGAGTACTGGCAAGGACTAAGATGATATTGCAGCATCAGTGACTCAGACATACATAGTTAGAAATACATTTTCCTTCAGCTGTTTCAAACCTTTGCTTGATACACTTCAGCACAAGATCTTTAGAAGTATCTTCTCTCTGACCTTTTTAACAGGGATCCACCTGTTTTATACAAAGATCTTTTAAAATCAGAGGGGCCTTAGAGAGAAACAATTTGGTACATAAAACCATAATGAAACCAAGAAGCTCAAGGGTCATCCAGAGGGACCTTAGAAAAAGACTAAGAAATGGTTAAGTTTAGACCATGAGCCCAGCAGTCCGTAGTGGTTTCAGTTCGCCTGTTCAGGTTTGTGGCTAAATGCCAGCACACTTGCCCAAATTTACTTGATGTTTGTTGTGAGATGAGGATTAGGAGTAGGCAAAGCAGGCTCAAACTTTATAAAGTATAAAGAAACTTTATTAATATACCTAAGACAAAGGGAAAGAAAAAAAAAAAACGAAAACCAGAACAAACTCCTCAGACCACCCCTCCTTCCCCCACCTCTCCATTTCATTCTCCCTGACAACACACAAAAGACAACACTTCGACCTCCAGTCAGTTTACCACCTCAGAAACAGATCTTGTTTCAGTTCAATTAGGGAGAGGTCTCTTGTTTATACCATGGATTTTCTGTAAGAAAAAAATACAGTTTTTCATGGGTCTTCAGCCTCACCATAAGCCGCTGCCCAGAAGAAAGATCTACTTAATGGTGGATCCCTCCCACACCAGTAGCCTTCCCACAGCCACTAGGGTGGGTTATGAACAGTCCACGGGGTACCTTTTTTAAGGATGCCTAGTTCAATTGCAGCAACAAAGAAAATCCCTTCTTCTGTGTTTAGCAACACAGGTTCTCCTGACAACTCAGGTTCTCGCCATTCCCCCCGGGACCAGGGCTCTGGGTCACAGCCTCTCCTCTCTCTTGGTTCAAGTTTCTCATCAGGCTGTACTTATTTCAACACCTACTTGTCTTTACCCAGGTATTTCAGTTCACTGCCTGCAATTAGAACCTCACATCCCCCCTTTGGACTATGTCTTCATATATTACAGGGAATTTATTTGCTCAGTCCCCAACCATGATTCTCCAAAAGAATTTTCAGCTTCATTATCAAAGCACTTCTCATACACCTCCCTCTAGGCATCAGTTCTGCTTTCCTCACTGACTGTAAAGTCTCTAGGCTGCATTTATGTAGATATCCTCACTCGTTCCTCTCTCTCTGTGCAAGGAAGGATGGGTGTCTGCAAGTTTAGTCCAGGCATGGATAGAGTTAATCCCTCTCTCTCTCTCTCTCTCTGGCAGCATGATGATCACATGGCTGTTTGAAAAGGTCTGAGCTGGATGGCAGAAGCTCTCAGAGTCTCTGTGCCTGGCTCTGTGAAGCTGGCTCGGCCTGGTAGGGTCATCTGGGCCCGGGGTGACAGGGCAGGTCCTGGCCCGAGCTGGATGGAGTCCAGCCCGGTCCTTGCCTGTCCCCGGAGCAGGGGGCCCGGCCCTGTCTCATGTAGCTGACATGTCGGCTGAGCTGTATCTGCTGAAAATTCTATCTGGTTCCTCCCCCATTCCCAGCTGCAGCGGCACGGCTGCCCTAAACCTCCCTTCCCCCCCCCACCTCCTTCCAAAGGAGGGTGGGGGGGGCCCTACCAGCAAGAGAAGCAGGAGATGCTCCTCTCTACACAGCAGCAGGCCAAAAGAGGAAGAGGCTCAGAGGGTCTCTGCTTATATATGGTTTTTTTCCCCGAAGGCGGATCAACTTTTTAATTGGTTCACCTACCTATCAATCCTTAAAACTACCTGATTATTGGCTCTCTCTCCCAGGAAGGAAGTTCTATCCCTTCCTGCAGCGTAGATCACTTCCTAGATTTTGACCCCTCCTGCCTAACCCAAGACAAGTCATAAAAATTAAAATATAAATATCTTACATTGTTTTGTCAGTTTGCGTAGTTTATATGTCCAGCCTAAAGCTGCTATGCAATGTGCACTTTGTATGGTGCTGCTGATACTTTATTAAAAATGGACAATTTCTACTGTTCTAATGCAGTTTTGGGGGAAGATACACTGCTTGGTACCATGAGGGCATAATTCAGAACTCCTTCTTTACAGTGCTGAAGTGATTTTAAGTGGACTTTATACAATGATGGGATTCATAAAGGAACAAATGCTTAATTTCTCCCGCAAAAATTTAGGTTCTTAAGTCTCTATAATTTTGGACAATTTTTTTCAGTTTCTATGGTTTCCCCAAAACTTTGAACACTAATATAATGTTTAAAGAAAACCTAAACGTTGTTTTTAAAAGTTTAATCTTCATTTAAAAAACACAGAGAAAGCTCTTATCCATCTCAATTTAGATACTATTTGCTCTTGTGGAGACTTACAACTCAGCTTCACAAAGTAATTTAGGAACCCCAAATCTAAGCTGTATTCAGTGCAACTTGAGTGCCCAGCTTACATTGACATAGCCATGCCATCTTTTGTTCCCACTGAAGAAAAAATCAAAGGCACCAACAAACTGAGAAAATGTCTTAGGTTACAATGGTATGTATTCTATCACCATCTTCATGGGATGTTGGGGCCAGGTGGGGCAGTGTTCCTGGCTCGTCCCTGATGGCCCCAGGGCATGTCTTCTAATGGGCCAGCTGTTGGAGCCAGGTGGGGCACTTTGCTTTGCTCATCCCTAATGGCTGCAGTTAATGGGCCATTGAGTCCCACTGATAAAACTCCATCATCCCATTGTGAGATGCCCCGCCCAGAGGGAGGAACCAAGCACCCCTATCTGGATATAATCTGGAATTTGAAACACCACAAATCAGCTTTTCCACTGGATTCCCAGAGGAAGACCAGACCCTTCTACACCACCACTGGACCTTCAGAGGAGAACTACACCTTTCCGCAGGATCGCTGCTTCAACAGAACCACATTTATCACTCCCAGAGGACTGCAACCACCTTCTAAGTGGACTACTACCAACACCCTGACCAACAGGGTGTCAGGTTGTATTCTGACTCTGTCAGTGTTTTTGTACTATTGCATTTATTTTATTTTTTCTAGTCAATTGTAGTTCTGACTTTGAGCCTCTCAATGATTTGCTTTCAAACTACCACAGAAAACCCATAAACAGAATTTCAGGCATATTTATAAGCATGCTTATAAACAAACATCACTCACATTATCAAAATATAAACATCTTTCATGTTTTTCCACTTACCCTGTGAATTATGCCTGATGAGTGAATATACTGTAAAAAGAAAAAGTATTTTTTTAGTTAAGGTTCTGACTTTAAAAAGTTGCTTGGAGTCGGAGAGAAAGTGTTTTTCCATGGTACTACAGTAAATTGAAATTAGAAAATATTTATTGCACAGATCCCTTTAGCTATGGTTTTCATGTTCAGATAATTATACTAGTATTTTGTCCTTTCCCTCCCCTAACAATGAGAAACCACTAAATCAGTTTGAGTGCTGCAACAGATGATACAATTTTTTTCTAAGCCTTCCCATACATAAAATGCTGTTTTCAGGTAATTTTTGGCATATATATATATATATCAGAATTAAACATGCTATTTTATATATCAGAAATGCTCTCCTGCAATAGGTGACTCTGGTGTGCCATCATAGTTTAGATTCATATGCTTCAGCAGCACTGACTTTTAAGACATCATTAAGACTGGGACAAAGACCAGTCAAGGTCTTATCTGAGAATTCTTGCTACATGCTTCAGTATTTCCTTAATAGAAAATGGAAAGGTCAAGTTCAAAGACATTCTCTTTATTTGAATATTTTCATCACCCATTCAGTGACCTATTTAAGGGCTCACAAAAGCCAAACCAATAAACTGAACACCCAGGACTAGTTCTTTTGGGATGACACCTGATCAAATACAGATGTTTGAACCCATGACTGTCACCAAATGCTCCCCACTGAGGTATGCAGTTTCTCTCACCAGCTGAATGATACCCAAGAAGAGACTATTTTCATCACAGTCAATAAAGGGAACTTCTAGTAACTAGTTCAGATACAGGCATCTCTTGCAAGGATCAAAATGCAGAAAGTTGTTCTGAACTGAGGACATGGTTTCCAAGAGCAGCCTGGGATGTGCTCGTCCCTTCAGGTGTGGGGAACTGATCTGAAACCTCCACAGATCATACTCATGATGCTAAGAAACACGAGAACAATAAAAGCTTTTAAATAGAAAGACCTGAGGAAAGATGAATAAGATGCAAATCCTCCAGCTTCACCTGAAGAATTTTCATTTTATTCCACCCTGAAGAATGGGACAAGTGGCAATAGAGTCACTGGGAACTAGCTCGCAGAGCCAGAGAAGACCAACCAGGAACAGTCAGCATGATATCACAGAAATGCACAGAAGAAAGGAGCTTTGCAGGATAATTGCAAATCAGCCACAGCAATGACCATCTTCCCCAGCAGCCCTCAGGATGGGCAATTAACCTCATAAATGCAACAGTCCCTCTGCAAAGGGGTCCTCATAATCCAACTGATAAGAAACACCAAGACAAAGAAAGAAAAGCTACAGAACAAAAACCAACTTCTTCAGACAGATCCAATGTGCATTTCAGACTTAGATTTCTGAACTTAAAACAAAACCCATAAAACCTAAGCAGCACAAGATCTGCATTTAAGGCACCAAGTTTTCAAAGCAGTGACTGAAAAAATCTCTAACAGTTAATTTTTTCTTTCTTACACCTGACAAGCCCCACCAGATGTGGTCTCACAGGTTGTGAATAGAGGGAGAGGGGGAAAAAGCCCCCACTTCTTTTAACCCTGTACCTACAACTTTACCAATCCAGCCGAGGCTGTGGCAGGGCCCTGCTGCTGCATAGTCACATTACCAATGGCTGTGCCAGAGCCCAGGCCTGTCCTGGCATCTGCAGTAGAGCAGTTCCTGCTGCAGATTGCTTGCAGATTGGGCAAGGTTTAACATCACCCGTAGGAAATACCAAAGCCCTTCACAGGATTTCCTGGGGCTGATACAAGACGTTGAAGGCACACAGCTGCTTCACAGAATGTTGGCTGTAAAACCACTACAGCAAACAAAAAAACCACAAAATGTTTTATCTGTCATGGATGTGCACGAAGTGAATTGGGATGGGAGGAGGAAGTCTGTCAATTGTACATGGAGACCATATGTGCTTTAAAAAAGAAACAAACCGGAAATGTAACTGTAAATAGCTAAACTCCCAATAAATTAAGAAAAAGATGTCCTCTGTCATAGCCATCTTGAGCAAGGATATCACATCTACTTGCATTCTAAATTATTGCAATGTCTTCTAACTGAAGTATCTTGATTTTCCAGAACAGATGCTTAAAATATTCTATAGTCAGTTTTTGCTGGTAAGACTGTACACAGTAAGGAAATAGCTGGCAGACCCAGTCATTTGGCACCTAAGAATGCAGAATGTAGAAACAGGAATTAAAAGGTCTGCACCCTTCAAAGTTTTAGTTAATCTCACCTGTTTGGGGGGAAGAGTGTGGTTTTGCTGGCATTCTCACCCCACTGAAGGTTTTATGAGTGTTCACAGCACCAAAATCAAGTTAACACTTTGGGGAAAGCTCCTATGTTTTCTAAATGCTGCTCTTAACACTACTGAGATTAATTGAAATAGTGGTTATTCCTAATGGTAATGCACACATCAGCCTTTCTGTAAGCTGAAATACTGGTGCTGTGCTGCAGTGTTTCTTTAACAATAGCAGCATTTTTTAAATTGTATTTCATTATCTCCTAGCAGGTAGCAACACTGGAACTATGCCAGCCTTCATTCAAAAGATTTTCCATTTCTGTTCAATGACCTTCTGAAATGGGATCCTGTTCTTACTGGTTCTACTCATTAAATTTATTGACAGATTTTTCATTCTTAACATGGCAAAATGATTCAGAACAGAGTAGACATATCCTTCACAATGTTATTACCACTTCACCTGAACCATATTTAATTCAAGAACCCAGTTAAGATGAGTGAAGTGCCTTGGAGCACAGGAGCTCTGCACATTATCCTAAAGACAATTTTTGATAGCATGCATAAATCCTGGAATGCAAGCTTCAGATTGCGCTAGGAAGTCATCCAACAATTATCTAAATTTTAAGCTTTCTTTTCTGTATATGTAATCTCTAGACAAAAAAAAATCTAATCGAAAGGGAATTAGCAGACTCAGGAGAATGTGTTCTAGGCAACATGAAAAATGAAAATGAAAAGCATCTTGGCAGGGAAGTAAAATCTGAAGAGGAAATGAGTCTGGGGGGAAGGGAAAGCAGAGAAGCAGAAAAAATCCAGCAGAAATGTGAACAAAAGACAGTAAATACAGATGAGAAAAGGAGAGAACTAGAGTAGGTAAATCTTACCATAACTATGGCAAAAGCAGCTTGAACAGGTGTTTATATGGCCCAAGAGCTGTATGTCCCTTCTCAAGCACTATGAATAAAGAGATGACTGACAGCCACCTCCTCAGACCCCTACGAACAGGAGCCCAGCTGGCATCCCTGCAGAACAGGGACCCAAGACTGAAAGCTCCAGTCTCTTTCCACCTACATATACAGACATTTATGTTTAGCTTGCCTTCTCTACTCTTTGACGATACACAGCTTTTCTGTCAAACAACAACAAAAAAGAAATTATGAAAGCCCTTCCAAGATGCAGGCTCACACATAAGTAAAATTTAATGCCAGACTAAGGCCCGACTAGGAAACAAAGGAGAGGCATGTCATTGTTTTTAAGTGGTGTCACATCATATTGAATTCTGATAAATTACAAGGCTTGCCAAAGAAAGAAAATTAATATTTCATTTTCTGTAGAAAAAAGACAGTAAAATGATAAGAACTGACAAAAAGGAACTGTACAGACTTGCAGAGCAAAGGCTGAAGAATTGGCACAAATCATCCTAAACTCAGTATGAACTTTCTCTTCACCTCAGTTTATACAAGATTTTTAAAATCAAGCCTGTTGAGCCCTCTGTATACAACCAATCTAGAACCAGCCTACAGACAGAATGTAGAAATGAAGCCTGCAAGGAAACAACTGGGGGGCTTAGCAAAAACCTCCCTTATCCCTTCACAATACATCAGTCATGCATAATTTTTCCTACATGCATTTAACTGTCACATGTAAACAGGTTGTTACAGTAGAATATGCAATGTGACAAAAATGATGAACAGCCTTCTTGCCTTTTACCAGACATAAGTACAGATATCATAAAGTTCTTATATACTTTAAAAAGGACAAATGCATATTGCAGGTTACATCTTTAACACCAAAAAACCCCTCAGAATAGAATCCATCAAAGTTAAAAGGTGAAAAACAAAGTCATACAAATGAGAGGCTAAGCTTGAGAAGCTGAACGAGTTTTACCACAAAGATCTAGTGGCATACTCTTCCTTCCTAGGTGTTACAAGCATTTTTCCCCTATACTGCCTCTACTGAGCACTAGCTAAGTGTACGTTTGTTCCTGCCCCATGCACTGCCAAAAAAGCAATCCAAGTAAATACAGATGGGCTGTCTTTAACCCACATATAGAAGACCTTAAAAAGTACAAGATTTCCATGCAAACTTGGCTAACCCTTTCTTAAACAGCTAATTTACTGATATCTATAAATGAATAAACAAATTACTAATTCATTTTCTTTTTCCTCTTCATGCTAGCAACACTGCTTTCATCTTAACATATTTCCTACAAGAAACACACAAATACAAGAATGTGCCTCAAACACTGGACCACTCCTATTTCTTAAAAATATTTCCAGCTAGGTGTGTATTTTGGCCGAAATGATTCAATGAGAATCCAAAATGTAATGGAACAGATACAGTAAAGACTGTTCTCCAGAGTTTGCTGTGTAATAAGAAATGACAAAACAGTCTAGTAGCTGAATAATATTTTATTTCCTGCTGGTTATTTTGAGGTAAGTAGAGCTGTGCTCTCAAAAACACAGGGTAAGAAACTATTCAGGCAAACCACTTCTTGCAGAAGATCTATCACAGTTACTATCTCAGCAGCCCTGCTGGTTGCTGGTTGCCATGTAACTGCTTTTATTTTTATGTCCCTCCCACAGGAGACAGTCCTTCATGAACTCTTTCAGCATGTGTTCTTTACACAGGATGCAGTCCTTCAGGAGAGGACTGCTCCAGCGTGGGTCCCCCATGGGCCACAGGTCTTGCATGCTCCAGCACGGGCTCTCTGTGGGCTGCAGCTCCATCTAGGGCACATCCCTGGGCCCCAGCATGGGGCTCTCCATGGCTGCTGTGTGGATATCTGCTCCGTCGTGGTCCTCCATGGGTTGCAGAGGAGCAACCTGTGCCACCATGGTCTTCATGGCCTGCAGGGAAATCTCTACTCCAGCACCTGTAGCATCTTCTCCCTCTCTATTCTCACTGACCCTGGTGCCTGCAGGGCTGTTTCACATTTTCTCACTCCCCTCTCACAGCTGCTGCATAGTATTTTTTTACCCCTCCTTAAATCTATTACCACAGAGGTGCCATGCATATTGCCAATGGGCTCAGCTTTAGCCAGCAGCAGGTCTGCCTTGGAGCCAGCTGGAACTTTTTTCAACATGGAGGCAGTTCCTGGTGTCTTCTCACAGAAGCCACCCCTGCAGCCTTCACTAACAAACAAACCCTGCCACAAATCTGCCCAATATATCCTCTTAAATTCCTGCTCTGTTTTCTTCCCACGTATGTCAACCACACAGTTGCTCCATTTGTCTTCCACATTTACTGATCCAACAGACTTCAGTGCCAACATTTGGGGCCACAGGTTCTGCTCTGTTGGCCTCTGTCAGATAGTGTACATCACTAGGACCAAAATATGTTTCTAAGCCATTTCACTGGAATTTAATTATTCATCCTTTCCACTACACTCAACCTAAGCTAATTATTTACCGTTCATATATTGCTTGCCTGTAAAGTTAGCACAAATGATGTTTTTCATCCCTGGTGAATAGCATGCCTCTCCTGGAAACCTGCCTCCCAGACAGTTACTTGCAACTTAAACAGATCACTCCACTTACACAGGCCTTGAGACAATACTTACTAGGACACGGCTTTGTGACTAGGGAACTAATTACAAAACTGAAATCCTAACTCCACATTCAAAGTCCAGATTAGAGATGAATTCCCTCCAGTTTAAATAAAACCAATTTCCCCAAACCTGGCTTTAGTTTACCTGACTTTAGTTCCTGCATTTGTAAAATGGGAATTATAGTACTTAAATGCACAACTGTAGAATACAAAGGATAATTACTTAGCATATGTAAAAGGCTATGTCAGCAAAAATCTACTAAAATAAAAATACAAAATCCAGGGTAGGGTCAAAGAGAAATCAATAATGCAGGACTCAACAAAAAAAGTATATTTATTATGTTTTGTGATGGGAGTAAAACAATTTACTTGCCCTTCTGTATCTGTTAAGTGCTGAGAGACAACAGAATTGTGGTTATGCTGTTCCTGATGTTCTTGTCCAGGCACAGTATGTTGTCCTGCTATATTAATTACTTTTTAATAATGTTTGGCAATGCAGGTATAGATCTGGATGAATCTGCATCCTGATGGATATGCCAGATATTCCTGTATCAAAATCAGGTCTGTATTTCCGCTGCACAAGCACATCCCTACACTGACTTCACTTATCTGTACAAGCACAGAGGAAATTCTGCCCATACATTGTGTGTTGCAGGCACAGGACTGTAAAACCAAAACGGTACAGTGCCAGCAGCAGCCAAGGAATGACATTCCATTTAAGACAGTGCCATTCCACAGCCTCCTTACACCATGTCTCTCCAGTGCAGCAAAGGGAATCAAACAGCCAGCCATCACTGCAGGAGAGCCTGGATAAAGCCTGCAGACCTTGGTCAAGGTCTTTCATCTCTTGGAATTGTGTCACCAAAAGAAAAAAGTAGTAAGTAAGTAGTAGCCTTTTCATAAGCAACAGCTGTGTACACCCAAAAGGTAAACACAGTAATATAAGAACTGTAGTACTAATCTAGGGCAAGAATCATTTTCACATCACATTAATATAGCTTATAGGTAAAAACAGAGAGCTTAAGGAGTATCTTCTTGTTGTGTTGTAAGACCATGAACTTCAATATATACAGTCCAATTTTTAAAAGCCTAACAGTGGAAAAAAGGAGTAGCAATAATGAACAGTATTTAGCAAAAGATGAGGAAGAAAAACATACAAAGTATATGATAGCTAATACATTTAGAATCATTTTTGTGAGTCAGTAAAATTCAGGATTATGTTGTTTTGCTATAGCTGTGAGCTCTGCAGTCCACAGAACTACAATATCTAAGAGATAAAACAGAGATTAATAAAACCACTATTTCTGAGAAAGAATGGAGGATTAACAGTCAGGCTTACTATCTGAAAGGAAAGAGAAAATAATGAACAAGACCAACAACTAATTTACACGAGGCATTTGGTTATACTTTTTATTTAAGAAAACGATACATCAAAATCATTATTCTTCCCAAGACTTACTGGAAGAGTTACAAGATGAAGCTTTCCTACACAGTTCAAAACTAGACAAATCTGCATGGTCTGTTATAGTCTTTTATGAATCCTTTCCTAATTTCACAGTGTAAAACATCCGCACATACTAAAAACAGACACTAGAAGTCAAGATCAAGCTGTCAGAGACTGAAAATAGTTCATGCCTCAAACACTGATATAAAGTTTTGGTCGGAGAAGCTTCCCTGAAGATACCTGACTGGGACTTTGAACTGAGTCAAACTGCTGAGATTAGATAAAGGGAAAAACCCTATTGTTCAATCATCTCAGCCTGAGGGAAAGGAATGCATCCACAAAAGCTGAAGCCACCAGCTGTACTGAGAATAATTTCTGGCTGAGTTTGGGGTGGGGGGCAAAACACAGCTCACAGAAGCCACGTTTACACAGCCCTCCCCCAGCTGAAGGGGGGAGGAGGATGGCGTAACCTCTGATCAGAGGCAATACACACGCATCCTCCAGTACACAAACTGGCCCAGCTGTGAAGCCCCCCAACCCCACAAGCCACATCCACGGGACTCTCACGTGAAAAGCAGCTGAGGGGGAGTCACAATCTATCACAGACCCCCCAAAGTGCTCCCCAGACGCCTTGCACCACAGGACTGCACGTGATGCAAGCAGAGTCTGCTGCTAGAGGCTGCCCCCTCCCCCAGGGGGACATGCCTGGACACTTCCACCTGGCCTGAGTGTATATTAACCCATGGCACTCTGTGCTTTTGGGGGGACTTCCACCATCGAGAAGAGGACATCAGAACACCAATGGGACCCACGGAGTGGTGATACCTTTTTGTCCCTGTCCCTCTCTGTCCCCCCATCTTTCTCCCTACTCTCTCTTTTCTCTCTTTTCTTCTCTCTCTCTCTCTCTCTTATTTCTCCCTACTCCCTCTTTTCTCTCTCTTCCTCTCTCTCTCTCATATTTACTATCAAATAAAACCCATACTATTGATTGGCATATGGTCTCGCTTGTACCTTAATTCGGGCAGAGGTATCTCTAAAGAACTTTAATAATTAGATCATAACACAAGCAAAGGTGGCAGGAGGCAAGAACTCCTAGAGAAATGGAAACATAAAAAAGTGTACATGAGGTGGAAACAGAGTCAGGTCACCCTGCAGGAATGTGGAGATACTGCCCAAGTGTGCAGAGATGGAATTTGGAAAGGCAAAACCCTCTTGTACTGAATCTGGTAAGAGACACAAAGGTCAACATGAAGGGCTTCTACATGTAAAATGGGAGTCAGTCGGTAGAGCATGGGACTCTTAATCCCAGGGTCGTGGGTTCGCCCCCACGTTGGGCGCCACTTATAGCTCGCTGGTTTCTCTGTCCACCCTGGAGAAGTACGACAGATTCCAGCTGGCTATATTTCCAGGAATGCCCCTGTCCCCAGGGCACTCTGGCAGCATCCCGTAAACACTTAGCCAGAGAAACTGCGGCCTGCGTTGTGGTGAAGGAACAGTCCAGTTTAGCTATCAGCTGAAGATGAATAACGAGAGGGCTCTTGGAGTGCCTTTAATTCTGAGTGCCTTTATGGGAGCGAAAACAAAACTAGGTAAAACACAGGCAACTGCACCAGGGGAATGAAAAAGCCAAGGTATTCAATGCCTTCTTTTCATCCGTCTTTACTAGTAATATTTGCCATATCATAGGTCCCTGAAACTGCTGGAAAAGCCTGGAGCAAGGAAGACTTAACCCTCAGTGGAGGAGGATCAGATAGGGAACATCTGAACAAACACAAATTTAACATTTAAACAAACACCCTGATGGGATGCACTCATGAATTCTAAGGGAAGTTGGCCAGTGTCATTGTGAGGCCACTTAATAGTATGTGAAAGGTCATGGTGATCAGGACATGTTCCTTATAATGACAAGAAAGCAAATATTGCTCATGTCTTCAAAAGGGTAAGGAAGAAGAGAATAAAGGAAGGCCAGGAATGGGATAAGCAAGTAATTCTGGAAACCATTTCCAAACAGTACAAGGACAAAGAACTGATTGGCAGTAGTCAACATGGATTTTCAGAAGAAAATCACGCCTAATAGCCTGTTAGCCTTCTATGATAAGACAACTGGATTGGTGGATGACAGGAGGGCAGACAGTGTTGTTTACCTTGACTCTAGCAAAGCTTTTGGAACTCCCTCATAACAGTCTGAGAGACAGGGGAAGTAGGAGTTAGATTAATGGACAGTGACTGAACTGCCTGGATCAAAGGGTTGTGACCAGTGGCAGAAGTCCAGCTGGAGGCCCATCACCAGCAGTGTCCCCCTTAGGGTTAGTACTGAAGTCAGTTTCGTTTAACATTTTCATTACTGACCTGGATGATAGGACAGAGAGCTCCCTCAGCAACTTCAGCAGATGATGCAGAACTGAGAATAATGTTCACACACCAGATGACTGTGCTGCCATTTAGTGAGACTGCCACAGGCTAAGGAAACAGGCTGACAGGAACCCACCAAAGTTCAACAAAATCCTGGGAGGGAATAACCCCATGCACCAGACAAGGCTGGAGATTGACAAGTTTGGCAGAAAAGGACCTGTGCCCTTGCACCAACAACCAAAAGCCTCATGCATTAGGCAGAGGGTTGTCAGCAACTTGAAGGAGGGGATCCTTCCCCTTTTCTCAGCTCTAGTGAGACACCTGGAGTGCTGTGCTCAGCTACAGGCTTCCCAGTTAAAGAGAGACTGAAGCAAAGCCAGTGAAGCTTAATGATGATGATTATGAGACTGGAATATCTCATGTAAGACAAGAAACTGAGAGAGCCAAGATTTTTTAGCTGTAAAAATATACTTTATATAGTAAATTAATATAATGGTTTAAATTTAATATATATTCTTTTACTATACTAGGTGAGATAGTTTTATCTTGCTATTAAATTATAAGTACTTATAGTTCTCCATAACAGTTTACTAGGAAAAAAGACTATGAAATAAAAATAGTAGTAGAACTGGCAAACCTTTAAGCCTTTCAACATCTGATATACCAGGAACTGGATTCGATCTTCAGTTAATTTCTCATGCTTCATTATCTTACTCAAGTCTGTTCCCATAAATGGCATGACAAGGTAGCTTAGACCAAAACAAAACAAAACAAAACAGGAAAGAAAACCAAACAGATAGACTTGATTAACTTCATCATGTAAATTTAAACATAATTGTATGTTATAGTTCAATTACAATATTAAATTATAGATCATTCCATTTACCAAACAATTCCTTCATCGTCCTCCTATCCTCCAAGCCTATCTGTTTTTATCTGATTCTCATAAAGAGGTATTGCCCAGTTCTGTCACTGATTATGGAAATTTGCTAGTTATCAGAACTAGCATAGAAAGAAACTAACCAAAAGCCTCATGATATTTCAAAGACAGCTACACAGAAAACTAAGACATTAATGCAGGGCAACGTAGCTCAGAGTCATGACCACCTCATTGAACTAGCAAAATCTGGAGGATGATTTTAGGGTCTCATTTAAAACACAGTGCTTCAATGCTCATCACATACATGTGCACCCTATTATATATGCTGTATAAAATGCTAGCACAATAGACTATATGGACAACATTCCTTTTGGCTCAACAATCAATATGAACACATGTTCCATGTTTTCTGTACTTCATTTTCTACATTTTCCTGTCAGATAGCTTTCTTTGTTAACATATAAATACACAAGGTTGTTTAGGAAACATAGCTACAGTAGATTAAATCCAGAACAATTCTACTGACACAGGAAACCTATGTTAAGCCCAAAAGGATTTCTGAGAACTGTTTCTCTAGCAACTCTAATTCACAAGAATTGTAGCAGTAAACAAATAAAACAGCAGGTGTGTTAAACATCTTGTGTCTGAGATGCCACCAAAAGGTCAGGTAGAAACAACCTGTATCAGGTGCTGTTTGGACCACCGACTGGGAAAACAGTTATGGGGCACAACAGACCACAATGCAGATAAACACTAAAAAATTCAGCATCATCAGCCCTTTTTAATTGATCTTTGAATTGGGATGGATCCCACTGAGATGTGCCACGTAGTAGGGATAACTTTCAGCCTGCAGATTGAGTTAAGAATTGTCCTACCATTTGAGCAACCTGGGCCTTAGGGTAAGAAGTCAATACTTGTAAGGTGGAATAGGGAATTCACCAAACTGCCATTTACTAAGGGCTGAAAGAAGTACACTCCTTGTATGACAGGAAACTGCTTCTAATGAAAATCTGAAAACTCCAGCCCACCAAAGTTACACATAAGAGTTATATTAAGATGAAACTCAAAAAAAAAAGTCCATGAAGCAACAATTTTGAAATTCTCTGTTTAAAAAGAAAACCTTTCTGCAGTAATTATGCAAGGGCATAGACTTCCCATAAGACAGAGAAGTGCAAAGACCTTTATTGACTACAGATGACTACAGACTACTACAGACTACTTGTTAAGACTACTCTAGACTACCACATCACACAGTGAAAATTCCTTAAATATCAGCACACAGACAGGATATGTCATCACATAAACAGGAAAGATGTTCACCACACTGTTCCCCAATCACCTGGGTTATTTCACAGCTTTTACCTATTATGGTAACAGGTAAACAATACCCTATAAGGTCACAAAGTACACTACTCACACACCATAGGTTTAGAAGGCCACTAACCCACAATCCTCTTTCCCATGCCCATCCCTGGTGACCTGGATATGCTTCCTGGTCACCTCTGGGCCTAGGGAAGAGGCTCACTCTGGGCCTTCCAGGCCTGCTTTTCTATAACACACATAGTGTAGCCCTACACCTTTCCTCCCACACAAGCAGTAACACAAACAACTTGGAACTTACAAGTCATTAAACTTCTCCAGTGTTACATCTGGTGTGAACACATCCAAAATTCGAATGATCTAAAAAAAAAAGAAAAAAAAAAAAAGACTGATTTGACACAATAAAGCCTAAATCACCTAATAAGTGAAAAAATGCAATCCAAAACATAGTAAGACATTAGCTACAGGCATAAACATGGCAGAAAGAATACCTAGAGTAGTGCCAGGATTTGTTATGTTAGATTTTGTAACTCAGATGGCAGCTTTACCCTGTGATAAAAAAATATAAAAAGTATCTACTGGAACTAAAAATTCAGAGGCTAACAGTTTTATGTAAAAGGAGACAGTATTTTATCACTTTAACTACTAAAGTGTTGAAAAAAACCCAGAAAAATCAGTCCGTAATATGAAGCACTCGTAAGTGCTCTCCACCTAGCTGGGCTTGCTGCTTATCAATGAAGTACACTTTAAACATCTTCTAATTTCAGTAACAGGGTAATTTAGGTACATAGACTACAATAGCTTCTTGGAAGTACAAAGAAGAAACTAGAACTAAACTGTTTTTAATGAGAAAAAATTAGCAAGAACTTTATATGGTTTTACTATGGCTTATACCTTAGGTTCTCCAAAGAGCTTTTTTGTCCAACAAAAGTATTTTATCACTGAACAGAGAAATAATAATCTAGTAAAATGGATTTTCCATGACAGCTTTCCCTATTAGTATGGTTTTCAGGAGAACCATACACACTGTCTGGGTGCATTGCACTAAATACCAATGCTTCTTTCAAGCCCATTAAACACCAGAAAATTAAATATATAGAACTCAATGCTCGGAAATTCAATGGAATTATCTAAAACCAGATTTTAGTTTAGATGCTGCTTAATCCAGGCAGTGCCTATATAACACAGGCTTTTAGAGCTGTTTCTTTTCTACCTCTGCTCCTAATTCATGACCATTTCTGCCTGTTCAGAGGAAGACTCACAAGCCTCAGAGTGTTTGTGGTGTTTCCCCGGTGCAGGCTGCTATGAATCACAAAATATTCTCAGCTGGAAGGGACCCACAAGGATCATTGAGTACAACTCTTAAGTGACTGGTCTGTACAGGGATTGAACCCGCAACTTTGCTGTTATCAGCATCATGGAGCTGTGCAGGACTTTGCTAGAAGCAAGCTAAAAGACTGATAACCTTTATAACCTTGTTCAACCCTATCTTTGTGGCCATACAGACATCAGATCATACATCAAGAACTGTCATCTAAATAAGATATCTTTAAAAAAAAAGTGAAAATAAAGAGAAGCATGAGCAGAAATGGAGGGGGGAAATGCAAGAAAAGGAAAACTTCCATTATTTAAAGCTTTAAATCCCCAACCATGATGAAATCCTTATTGCACTGTCCTGGTTTGAAGGACAGGTGCCTGTTAAGGAAGGCAGGAGCCTCCCTTGGAATGGGAAACTGTAACCCCTCTCCCTCTGAATTATTATAAATTTGAAATCAAGAGGCTCTCAGGCAAATATATGGGAATAGGAATAACAGTTCTTTACTAATATCTAAAACAAGGCTAACAAATAACAACAACTATAACGTTAACCAACAATCAGAACCAGAAACCCAGTGGCAGCCTGCTCGGCTTCAGGCACCTTTTCCTTTGGTGCAGTTCCAGTCACTGCCTGCAGGGGGCGCTCTGGGTGTGATGATTCCCCAGCGGCTGCAGGGGGTGCTCCGGCGTGAGCTCAGGTAGCACACGGCAATGGCGGCTGCCCGAGGCAGGGAAAGATGGAGGAGAGCCTTTGTTCCACAGACTCTCGGGGGGGCAGCTGGTGTCGGTGCCACAGCAGGATCCCCAGACACAGGGAGCTGGGACGGTAAGAGGTCCCGACGTGCAGGGGGAAACCCCGCTACAATGTAGCGAAGAAACTCGGAGCGGCAAGGAGTAGCAGGGGAGAGACAGGCTGGTGGCAGGCAGCTCCCGATGGGGCAGAGAGGGAAAAGACTCACAGCAGACAGACCGGCAGCTCCATGCTGGCTTCTCAGAGGGCCGTGGGTTCACCAGACAGCAGCTCCGACCATCCAACTCCGAGGGTCCCGAGCAAGAGAGCGTGACCTCCCCCCTGCCCTTGCTTTTCAGTTTCCAAAATCTCGCGTTGTCAAGCCCTGCTTCCATGAGGGGCAATTCTGCCGCACCCTGCCAAAGAGAAAGGCCCTAGCCTTGTGCTTTGTTCTCTTAAGTACTCGGCAACTACCTCAGTCATTTGTGTCTTAGCAACCCATGGGAGAAAAAAATTCCTGAGGAAAAAAAACTAAATCCAACCTCCAACATGCACATATTTTTAGTCTTTCTACATTAAGGGCAAACTACTACAGTTAGCCTGGATATTTATCAAAATGTCATAATGATGAAGAAGAAAGAAAAACTGATAAAGATGAAGGCAGAAAATTATAACTCCCTTTCTCTGTAGCCACATATATCTTTGAAAGAAAGTCGCTAATAATATTTACCTGGGACTGTTATATGAAACTAATTAAAGAAGAATAACTACCGTAAAACAATAATTACACCCACAGAGGACGTGGTTATTATTTGAAGTAATACCTCTAGTGCTAATATTACCGTAAGAATTTTCTTTTTAATGACAGTTTTACATAAGGTTTTGCTTTTCTCTGTGGAGGTAGTGAGAGAAAGGAGGACAGGATTACAAAGATGTACATTGCACCAGTGGAGCACAATGCAGCTCTACAGGCATTTCCTAAGGCAGCGTGCGTATGCAAACACACACAGAGCATACACAGCCAGAAAAGTTGTGTGCTCTCCTCAGATTTACGAATGCAAAGAAGGAAGTTAACATTTTAGCAGTAATCTTATTCAATAAACATCTTTCCTTATCAAGTCCCACTTTCTCAGAAGTCTTGCTTGTTCTCCTTAAGCAGGTATTTCCATGCCCTCATACACCTAAGGAAGAACCATAAGAAAATAAACCCCATTACACCCAAATGTAGCAGTTGAAGACACTGAGACACCACAATGAAAAGAAGGGATACACTGGAGGATTAAATAATGTGGCTGCTCTATCACATCCATCTGTGCACCAAGGCGTTACCAGGCACTCCCTGTGAAACACAGGAGCATGAAGTACATGTTTCCATGCAGAACATACTAGCCCCAAAAGACACTAATGAAGTTCACTAACATTTTAATGTGTATCCATTCAAGTAAACAGAGTTCCTGGTACTTACTTAATGCTGCCTGATGTACGTTATTGCTGAGGTAAGGTTGAAAACTTATGGTGACAAACCTATCTTTGCTGCAAATCCTCTACAGTGAATGAAGCCACCGAGACCAATGATCTGCTCCCAAAGAAAGGAATTTTAAATAATGAACCAGAAAACTCTTTAAGTATGCTAAGGATTTCACAATACTTCTTCTCTTGCTTTACAAACCAGGTTTTCTAAAAATCCTGAAATCCATCTTAGTGTCCAAAATGGTAAGACATACTAATAGTTTATCAATTTTAAAATAAAAGTGAAGGACCCATTTCCTTTTCCTCTGTGATCTTTATTTAATAGTTGTGGTTTGGGATTATTTTCCTGTACCGGAACAGAATCATTCATATTTCCATTTAGGCAAGAGATTTTTGCAGCTATATTAAGCACAAAGAAGTACTGGATAAAATAAATCCTCTGAGGAAGATACAACTCCAGCTACTTGTTCAGGAAAAGGGAAAGAACCGGACAAAGTGCAGTCAACTCCTTCCTTTATAATATGATGGAAAATCCTGTTTCTGTTTGAAATCTCTCAATTAAAGACAGTATTTGTAAAGAACTTTAGGATGTTCCAGCACTAAAGTAAGCCACCATAAACAATACAAGAATAATTTATTTTTCATAGTGTTGCCTATGTGAAATGTAGCAGAGATATCTGTGAAACCTTCTATAAATATATTTTTTGTGTTAATCAGCACAATTAATGACACTATCAGAGATGGAAGCCCAGCTGAGGAATGGACCCAGTACACTCTGCAATGGCAATGAAAAGCATCTGTGGAAATCATCATCAGTGCTGCCTTTTCAGGGTCTTATTTTACCCCTATTAACTCTGCCAAGAGGCAATTTCTCAAATAAATAAGTCCACAAAGAATGCATATACTGTACATTTGACTGAAAAATAACCTGAATTTCTTCAGCCTGCACTGAAGTACTTTAATAGCTTTTATTTCAAGGACAGAGTGCAATACTGCATCACTCCTATAGAACTACAGATTAGTCTGGGATGGAAGGGACCTTTAAACTCATGTAGTTCTAATCCCCTATCATGGGCAGGGACACTTTCCACTAGACCAGGTTGCCCAAAGCCCCATCCAACCCAGCCTTGGACACTTTCAGGGATGAAGCATCCAAATTTCTCTGAACAACCTGTGCCAGTGCCTCATGACCCTCACAGTAAAGAATTCCTTCCTTATGTCCAATCTAAATCTACCCTCTTTCAGTTTAAACTATTGTCCCTTGTCCTGTCACTACATACACTTGTAATAAGTTCCTCTCCAGTTCTCTTTCAGCCCTTTTGTGTACTGGAAGGCTGCTCTAAGGTCCCTCCAGAGTCTTCTCCAGGCAGAACAACTCCAACCCTCCCAGCCTGTCTTCATGAGAAAGATGCTCCATTCTTCCTGAAGTGCAAACCCACAAAACTACCCATCTACTGGTCTAACTTGTTTTCCAAAGGGATGCTTTCACCCAATATATTTACTTTGAAGCCAGTAGGGGGTGGGTAGCAGCATCTCTGGCCTTTCATAACCCTACTGTGTGTGTGACCCTGACCACACTCACCAACTTTACTACTGTTAACAAATAAGTAACAGATTCACATTGGTACAGTGGTTTCTGCCCTTCCCTTCTCAGCTGCCTCCTTTTCCAAACACTATTCCAACAGCAGAGCACAATGGTGAATAGCTCCTTATCTCTGCCCTCCCCTCTACTGTGATGTACTGGATTACTTCTATTCAAGGACTGACCCATTACATTTCCGTAAAATACAGTTTCTGATGTAAGCAGCAGTACATCAAGAAAAGACCTGAATCTAGTATAAATTAATAAGTAATGTAGGTTATGTGTCTCATACAGTAAGTGCTGCTTTCTCTTGCAGATGTTATGCATGAAAACACAGCAAAGTTGAGTGGCTTTAGCACTCAGGCTAAACAGTACATTTCTTAAGAGAGAGCCTTGCTGAACTACATATTATGTCGCATTAAATTTTCTGCAGGATTAACTTCATATTCCTGTGCTGTTCTCATCACGGGCACATGCAGCCTTTTATTACACTAAGAACTCTCAGTCTTTTTAAAATTTTAACTATTCATGCCAAGGCTTGTACCACAGTCACTTTTCTTCCTCACAAATATGAAGGATGTCTGCAAGACCTCCTTTTCTTTTCTCCTGCCAGTCAGCACACCAGCACTCACAAGCCATACTCATGAGCATCACCGCACTCTTCCTTCAAAGCATTCATATGTAACACTGGACAGATTCAAATCCTGCAGACTCATCTTCATCTCTATATTGGATAGCAATCAAAAGAGAAAGTTTGGGTTTCAGTACTGTTTTTCTTATTTTCATTTCATGGAATAAGCTCATCCGTCTGCTTTATCAGTGCCCAAGGCTGGGTATGAATAAATGGCTATCAGCTGAAGCCCAGCCTACATAAAGCATCTATTAGTCAAGTTAGGAAAATAAGCAGAAAAGACAACAGCTACCCCTATGCTGATTTATTGACTTTTGAGTACCAAAATAAAATTACTCCAGGGTCCTGTTAGCTCCGTAGATGTGCTAAGCTTTCAGCCTGCAGAAAAGCAGACAAGAGTGTTTCTCCCTTACAAATTTTTTGACAGCAATAAACTGTCCAGTTATAACTGTGGTTTTGCTTTCATAAGGACCAATAAGGAGATTTGCCATTTCCAGACAGGATTTCTGAATTGCACTTTACTGGCATAGATGTACGCAAAGAATGTGAATTTTTAGCTGGTGCAGTCCTGCAGGACTTGCTGCAGGAAACCTCTTCTGTGGCGGCCGATGAGGCTGCCACTGAGGCCCAGGAAGATCCGGAAGGTCCCAAGGGATCTAAGGGGCCATGGTGGAGGGTTGCTCAGGTTTGAGAATCCTCCCCTTCCCTCTGGAGGATAATAGTTTCTTCCACGTGATTGATGCGTTCTTGCTATGTTAATTGTACCCCCCTGATTGGACTGTTTGTTCTCCACCCCTTATGCATATGTATCTGTATCTAGAAGGTTCTGTGCTACTCGGTACTCCATTGGTTGTGGTTCTCTCTCTCCTCCCCTTCCTTCTCCTTATTGGACTGTGTAAGCTTGTCCCGCCTTCCCCTGGACCCTCTCCTGATTGGTTGTTTGTTGCTGTATAAAAGCCTGTGCTCTCCTTTGTTCTGGGTCTTCTGTCCCTGGATCCATTTGAGCGAGGAACTGTTAATAAACTCCTCGGATATTCATACAGAAGATCCCTCCCTTATTCTTTACCCCTGGACCTGCTAGGACTTGTCTCTGCGCCCACTGGCAGGGTAGCAGAGTCCACAGCAGGAGCTTAAGCAGCACCACCAGAGCGGCTCCCTGAGGGATGCTTCTGGAACACGCTGCCGGTCTCTGTCCACTGGGGCAGTCCCCACGTGGGCTATACTCTTCTAACACAGTGAGCACGCTCTCATCCATTAAGGCATCACTCATCTACAACTCCCTTGTTGGTCTGATCTTGTACACTGCAGATGCTGTTGCTTTCCACTGCTCATGTCAGGCTTGACGAACTGTAAAAGGTGACAGATTTAAGATTTTTCTCAAGCAAGAACATAGCACGACCTACTATTTTCTCTGGAACTAATTCCTCCCCTGGTTGACACTGTGTAGGTGAAAATAAAAAGCTCAACATTTTTTCAAAATAAAAAAGAAAACAATTAAAAAGCAGACAACCTAAAAGTGTATCATCCTCAAAAATGTAACTGTAGAGAGACAGATAATTTGGTGCCTGCTGGATATCCAGTTCCTTCCAAAGGGGAAAAAAAAGCTACATGCTTCTCATAATGCAAAACACACACTGGTCTTCAGATGTGGGAATACACCAGAGAATAATTTCCACTCTGAGCAATGAATGAGAGCATAATATAGAGTACCTTTAAACAAATACTGCAGTGGCCTCTTACATACAAAGTTTCCAGGAAGGGGAAAACATCTGTAGAATATTAACTGACCCAAGAAATGTTTAATCAGCATTTGTCAGAAATGTTATGCCAGAAACACATTCAGAATCTAATTGGTAGAACTGTGTCAGGATTCCCATGGGTGCCTATATGTACACAAAGGTATATACATATGTACACACACCACACTGATAAAATCCACACTCTGTTCTGACACGAGCCACCACCATGAGCCATGGCTCTTCTCTTCCTCTCTCCAGTGCCATCTCCCCTTGCCAGCTATTCTGCACTCCTGCTTGAAAACTCTTAACCAGCTGGAGGTGAGGAGAGCACCAAGGCTGGACCACTGCAAACAACTGTGCACTTGTTTCAACAAAAGCAGGTATCAAGGTATCACCTACAGCCCAAACATATAAGAAAATCCACATTATTTGCCAAAAGAAACTAAAGGTTCTGCGCCTCCACTTGTCTGGGTTTTGCTCTGCATACACAGACATCTCCATTAACTGCAGAAGAATACACAAATACAGAGCTATGCAAATGTTTGAGAGCTAAAGCCAGGGCCAAAGTTAGCATGCTGGCCATATTCTCACTGCTTTTGGTTTTAAGCCAGAGCCATAATAGGTAAGTTTTAAAGGTCCTCATTTTAAATGAACTCAAAACGGACAGAAATACGGAACAGAAGCAGAACTACTAGAAAATATTTCCAAAATGTAAAAAGACTGTTCCTCTGTCCAAGATTCAGCAGATGTGAAAGAAATAATCAAGAGCTGCTAAGGCTGTAGTGGGATGAATACTACAAACTAGCATGATTAAATGAAGGAGAAAAATAACCCCAAGCAGTGCTTTCTTCATTCTGCCTTAGCTGTGTTTATTCCTCATTTCCATACCATGCCCTCCCTTGTGCCAGCTATTTATGCAGCTACAGGCTGATCCATCAGCTTATCCCACTGGGAACAAAACAAAACAAACAACAACAACAAAAAAGCATACCCGTGCCATTAAAGACTAAATTATCTCTTAACAGACAGGTCTCATCCTCTTCACACACAGCCTCTGTCCCTTGACCCTCAACACTCCTTTGGATTTGTTTGCAAAGGGTTGATGAGAAGTCCCATGTGATCAAGTCTGCATGGTTTATACAGGAACATTCCTCACTACATGGTCTATACAGAAATATTCCTCACTACTTTTACTTGAGAGACTTTATGGAGAGCAAAGGTCTAATGAAAGATGGTATGCCAGCAACCAGCCATCTCCGCCTGAAAATGCCTAAACAGACAAGCAAATTGACCTCTGAGTTAGCTTCCCTACAAAGTAGAATACAATTCCAATAGAATTCAGTAGAATTACTCGTATGTTTGCTTTTACAGGACTTCTGGTCATCCTACAACCCTTCTGCATAAAAAAGATCAGCATATTCCTCAAAGGGGATATAATGGAGGTCATCTAGGGTATTAAGCAGTAGTTTTCCTCCATTTTTCTTCACTGACATGCTGATGAATTATATCACTGAGACACAGGTTTAATGGTATCTTCTGCTATCTTAATGAAGGATCACAGCTGCTATTTTTAACACAATGTGTCAGACCATTACAATTTCTTCCATCATTCTGAATACAGCATAAGGTTAAATAAACTATGATAATGTATTGCTGCATGATTAACACAAAAATTCCCTGAAAGCTGTGAGGGGCAGAGATGGTCCATTGAGAGGTAATCACAGTGAAACAAACAAAACATCACACTTTCCATAAAAGCCAACATCAAATTCCTCGTGATTACAGAAGTAATTTTGAAACAAAAACAGGTAAGAAGAGTGAATTGGATGCAATTTTAACTATCAAACAAACAGAAGAAATTCTTTCCTGTGAGGGTGGTGAGACACTGGAACAGGTTGCCCAGAGAAGTTGTGGATGCCCCATCCTTGGAAGTGTTCAAGGTCAGGTTGCATGGGGTTCTGAGCAACCTGGTTTAGTGAAAGGTGTCTCTACCCATAGGAGAAGGGTTGGAACTAGATGATCTTTCATATCCCTTTCAATGCAAGCCAGTTCTGTGTTTCTATGTTTCTATGAAATATGCAAAAAGAAGCTCTTTGACAGAATGGTCGTGGGTCAAAGGGGTCAGGCTAAAAATTGTGATGAGGAGCAATACTGCCATTCTGGTTTAATTTTGGAGTACACTTGAGATCAGCTCAGGAACTGAAAATCCTAAAAGGCACTGCTGCTGCTTCTAATTCACCATGGGCAACACGATTGACAAAAGGGAGTGAGGCTGGGGTGGCAGATAGGAATTGTCTTGATGGCTGTACTGCCATGTCAGTCTCGTCACAGATGGGTGGAACAGTCAGTTTCTGCCTCCAATCCCTGCAGGATCATTTATTCAGTGTTTGTTCTCTAATGAGTAGATGCCATAATTCATGTTAAAACTCTTCCTTAGTACATAAAGCTCTTCTTTCTGTGGCCCAAACTGTTTCCTAAGATTATAAATAATTCCCTTCCTTCATATATATTGTTTTGTAACTTGTAACAGATTGTGCTCATGTTCCCCAGTGAGCATTTTCTTCTGGACTCTGTAATTACAAATTGAGTCCACAATGGAGCTCTAGAGTATTATTCCGAAGGGCAAACACTGCATAAAACCTGCTAGGAGTGGAAAATGCTACCCAACTGATTATTCTGGGAAATGGAAGAAAAATAATCGCAAAATTCTGGACACAGTTAGGAGCTTGGCAACTGCATGGACTGCTCTGCTCCCAAATGCTCAGTAAAGAAAATGCTGAGAGTATTAAAGTCCATACACAGAAGTTTCCTGCAAACATTAACTCTTTAACATATGCAGCAGTGGTTATGAGGCAGCTACTTTGAAGTAATCAGACTAAAAGATTTAGCTTAAAACAAGCAGCTTCTTAAGCCTACAAAAAGCTCTTTTTCCTTCTGGACAGTCAGGATAGCCCACAAATTATTCCTCAAATGAACCCAGTTGGTACTCACCATATTAGCATTATAATGTTAAATGGCAGTGACAAGTTATTGTTATTACCAGTTTCTCTCATCCTCACTTTCGATCTCTCAGCTTTTTGTGAAGGCCCTCTGAATGGAGGTATGCTCTAATCTTCCACATCAACTAACATTTTAAATTATGTTCTTATGCATCATTTTAACAAATCCCTCCAAACAATCAGTTTCTTTATCCCATATGCATTCTTCATGAACAGCACATAAACTGTGATCCTCCAAGCCCACCCCAGGAGCCTTCTAACCTGGAATCCATGCTCTGACTCCACAAAAACTGTTTCTGCACAAACTTCTTCATTTTTTTTCCTAAACCACTAAGCAGTATTGGGACCATGAATCTTTCTCTCAATTACACTTTCAACACTTCTTTCTACAGCTGTTATTCTTTCATGTTACATGGAAATTACATGCAGAGTTCTGTAACCGATTCTCTGCTTCACAGTAAAGCAGTTTGTTTAGTCATTTGTGGACTTTTCTTATTTCCCATTAATTGCTGGCACTGGAGACCCACAGACCTGTGCTCTACATTCTCCTGCAACTCACAGAAACATAGTGATGGAGACTGTGTATTTCTGGTCTTTAATCCCTCTCACTAGCGCTGAACAAATTGCACTGTGGTCCTAACCTTCCCCACATAATCTTTCCTACATGGAAATTAGGTGGTGTTTCCCACAGGATATTCTAGTTTGCGTCAACTGATGTTTGTAGGACAGACAGACAAAAGACAGGCTGAAAAATTCCAGAATTCCATTCAGTTACACATCTGCCTTGTCCAAATCCACATATTTTCTTTGATTTAGAGTGGCTAAGCTGTGGTTTTGAGCTAACGACCCAACTCACGTTTTCATGCTTCATGTGTTTCAGGAGATGAAGCTCTCGGTAAGCTCGTTTGGCAAAGAGTTCAGACTAAAACGGGCGGTACAGTTTCTTAATGGCCACTTTGGTACCATTTCTCCCATCGACGGCTGAGTTTTAAGGGAAAAGAAAGTTTGGTGAGCACGGACCGAAGAAAGCATGCAAACCCCAGCAAACCCAGCCGGCACTGGGCAGCAGCTGCATCCTGCCCCAGGCTGCTGGGCCCTCGACCCGCAGCCCCGTGTGCCATGGGGGAGACCACCTCCCCAAAGCACCTCTGCCAGCAGCCCTCTCATTTCGTTCGTTTAAAACCCTGCCAGACTCTGTGATGAAATGTAGACAATTATCAAAAGCTTTAAAGAGGAACATCTGGGGAGTGGGAAAAAAATCCCACAAAACGCCCAAACCCACCACTAACGCAGAGCCAAACCAAGGGGCCCTCCCCAAGGGCTACAACACCCCGGGGTTCGGGGACGCTGCCGCTCCGGGGTGTCGCGGGTCGGGCTCGGCAGCCGCGGGCAGCGCTCCCCGGGTCCGGACAACAACCGGGAAAAGTTGGCAGGGAGCAGCGAGACAGAGGGTCGGGTCCGGCAGCATCTCCCAGTCCGGGACAGAGGCCGCCGCCCGCCCCCGGGCTGCCCCCGCCGCCCCGCTCACCACACGGCTCCGTAGGCGCCGGACTCCACCGGCTGCAGGTCCCGGTAGCGGTGCCGCACTTCCCAGAGGGTCTTGGTGATCTCTTCCCGGTAGAAGCCATTCTTGGGGGAGGACATGGCGCTGCCGACCCCGCCGGCACGCTCCGGGGAGCGGGTAGCGCCTCCGAGCCGGGCTGCGCCGAGGGGCCGGGCCTGAGCGAGCGGCACCGCCCGCGCCCGCCCCGCGCAGTCCCGCCGGCAGCACCGCCCGCCGCCCCGGCTCTCCCCGGAGACCGGCGTTGGGATCGGCACCGGCCCCGCAGCGCCTTCCCTCCCCTCCAGACTGGGGCTGCGCTCCGCCGAGGCTGAGGCGCGAAGGGCGCGGTGTCCCGGCGGCGGCGGAGCGTGCCCGGACAGGAGGCAGGTGCCGAGGCTCTCGCTGTCCGTGTGAGTCCTTGCCGTGGGGAACAAACCCCTCCCGCCACGGTGCGACCTCTCACGCGGGGCCCGTTTTGCGTTTGTGCTCAGGTTCCGATGAGGTGACACCGGCTGCTGCATGAAAGTATTAAGGAGTACGAGAGGCTGCAGCTGGTGGAGCTTGGAGTACGAAAGTATGGCCTCTGCCCTGAGACGAACGGCTGAGGGGTCCCCAGATCATCCCAGGGTCAGACCACAAGTTACAACAATATTTCATATAGTTAAGTAAAAACCAGCACACTCTTGGTTCGGGTGCTCAGAGCAAGTGGTCCTGTGCATGGCTGAAGTGAACTGGAATGGAACTGTTGCAGAAGGGCTTGAAATTATTGCGGTGCTAGAGTATGGACAAGAGCAACCTTCTCAGGAGCTCTATAATAAATAGGCCTGGGCCAGCAACACATGTAAGGCAAAGACCTGGTTTAAAATATGTTTTATGTGTTCTCTGTGTAAATATAATTAAAATTCTTGTCCTTCAGAGTCTGGTAAAACCTTTGTTTTGTTTGACTTCACCCCTGAACAATGCTGCTGAGGTTAGATAACTCAGGTTTGCTGTCACTAGAGTTCAGTTTGTGGTTTACCTCTAAAGGGGCAATCTGGCCAAGTTTCATGGTTCCCAATGCCATGTTGGTAGTTGCCAAGGGCCCAGCCCTTTTCGTGCCTGACTACCAAATGTGGAAGAGCCGACCTGCCCTCGCTCCTCCCGGGGTACAGGAAGAACACAGCCTTCCAGCCACCAGCCCTGTGTTCCAGTGCTGCTCTCCGATGACCTGTTCGAATCTGGTTTAGTGAGAGTGGAGAGCAACCTTCTGACATTTAGCAGTTAACATGAGGCTTGTGAGAAGTGTTAGATCAATGGTATATGTTTACTTCTAAAAATCCACTGCCCCAGGAGATTATTTTTTTAATTTCTGACATCCCTTCTATGCTGTTTGCCATTCAGATATTGGCTGGTGTGATATGTGGTACAGGTAAGGTGAAGGATAGAGCAACTTCCTCTTGTTTTGAGCTAGTCCATTAGTTAAATTACTTTTAATGACCATTATATATGTTTCTAATACAGAGAGGATTAGTTCTGCTTGTCATCCCTCACTTTTCCTTTATAGAGTTGTGACAAAGTGATACTTTTTTACTGCTTGCTTTTTATCAAGGCAGAAAGTAGATGATTTTGATACAGTAGATAAAAGTACTAACTTGGCACCAAGGCAAGGTCACTCTTGTGCAGAAGCTGAGAATATTAGAGCAACTTTTAAAAAATATTTTAAAATGACAAAGTTATCCACTGCTGGTTTTCCCATGTTTTTCCTTCATATAAGTATTTAGGCGTACTTTGCTATAGATAGATGTCCCAAAGACAGTTTGTTGCAAGGGGACTGATAGATGCTACAGCCGTATCTTATTCTGGGCAATGTGTACTTGACAGGAGAGATTAAAAAAGGAATGCTATCAGATGTTTCTGCTTCTGGCATATATTTATTGTAAAGTTAATAGGAAAAAGGGATCTTCTTCAGACATCATTAACAAAAAATAATAAATACATTCATTAATGGTGCAAAAATTGCACTTTTCTAATGCTCATCCCATAAAGGGAAGATTTAAGAGGTATCAGAATGTGGTGGGGTTTTTTTAAAGAGCCAACTTTTGATGTGCTGGACAGTTGCCATCAGCTGCAAAGCATGAGGTGGATGGGATGGGTACAGTACTCTTTCTAAACCCTCTGAGAACTGGGAGCTCAATTTCCCTCCGGCCTGGAGGTGAAGCTTTGGTGCTGGAGCAGAAGCTCTACAAGCAAGCAGCGAGAAATCTAACCATGTTTCCCTGATAAATCCTACATGTATGAAGTCTGGTGAGAGAGTTTGATGGCAAAGCTGCTCACCACAGACTGTCACTTGGAGCTGACAAATTGACACAGCCCTGTTTGTCAGGAGCTGAACTGCAGGTGAGCTGCTGGGTCCTGGGTGCAGGAGTGCATCAGTGGGAGCAGGGAGAGGGACTGACACCTGATCTCCAGTCCAGGAACTGATAACATGCAGGAAAGGAGATCGTACAAAGTCCTTGGAAAAATCAAACATCTTCCCATCTTTCTGCCAGTTTATGTCTGTCTTTGATATGATCATTTTATTCTTGATACACTAATTCATATATGAATAATTTGGTTGTGTAAAGCATATCTTAAATGTCAATAAACATAAAATCTTGCTGGTTTGTCAAAAGCTGATTCCTAGAACATTATTTTTAGCAAGCTTTCTATATCCCCACCTTCAAAAGATACTCTGCACTTGTCTACTTAGACCTGTTGCCGTGGAGGAGGTAAGTTCATTCTATTCATTATAACAAGAAGTAAAGCTTAAAAATAGCAATTAAAAAATCTCAGTTTTAATTGGAAAATACTTTTGTGCTATTTTGTCCCCACCCTTCCCCACTGGAGTCGCTGCCAACTATTTTGCAACTTTTCTGGTTTTGTCTCTCTGCCCCATGAGCAGAGTGTTTCAGTTCCCGTTTCTGTGACATGTAGCCCTCTTGGGGGCCTTGCCATGTTGCAAGGTCACTCAGCTATCAGCAGAAGGGAATAAATATGCACCACCTTGTTAGAGAACAACCATCTCCAGTTGCACAGACATAAAGTATAAGTGAGCAATCCAGGCCCCTTAGATGAGAGCTAGGCCTCTGCTCAAGGTTATTCTCAAGACAGCTGTGGAAAAGGGAGACAGGAAAGCCAAAAACAAGCTGCAGGTGTCTAAAGATTAACTTGGCAGAAGAAACTGTTATTGTAGGCTTCTGATACTAACATAGTGCTCTAATTAGAGAAAAGTCCTGTGTGAAACTTCTGTATGAGAACAAACACTGTGTGTATAGTAGAAAGAAAACTTATCAGGTAGTTTTATTTTGGGCACGCAGAGAAGTATAAGTATGCTCACTATCTGACAATAAACGAGCTTGATTTATCACTCACATTGAGTCGGCGTCTTGCTCCTCGCGCCCCCCAACACCACCTAAGTGCCTTTTTATTTTAAAAAATAATTAAAACTATACATTTCATTTTTTCAAGAAGTCAAGTGAGAACTTACTAAGTAACTATGTACTACTCCATTATCCCTGCTTGCTGGAGGTTGGTGGAGGAAGAGAGGCCAGTTGTAGAGAGTAGTAGACACCTATGTATAAATCAAGAACTTTTAATACTCTCCTAACTTTTTCTACTCAGAAGCCACCAAAAGGTCCTTTCCTACATGTCCTGGTTTGAAAGACAGGTGTCTGTTAAGGAAGGCAGGAACCTCCCTTGGAATGGGAAACTGTAACCTCTCTCTCTCCGAATTATTATAAATTTGAAATCAAGAGGCTCTCAGGCAAAGATATGGGAATAGGAATAACAGTTCTTTACTAATATCTAAAACAAAGCTAACAAATAACAACAGCTATGGTGTTAACCAACAAACAGAACCAGAAACCAGTGGCAGCCTGCTTGGCTTCAGGCACTTTTCTCTTTTGGTGCAGTCCCAGTCACAGCCTGCAGGGGTGCTCTGGGTGTGATGATTCCCCGGTGGCTGCAGGGGGCGCTCTGGGTGTGATGATTCCCCGGCAGCTGCAGGGGGCGCTCCGGCGTGAGCTCAGGTAGCACACAGCAATGGCGGCTGCCCGAGGCAGGGAAAGATGGAGGAGAGCCTTTGTTCCACAGACCCTCGGGGGGGCAGCTGGTGTCGGTGCCACAGCAGGATCCCCAGACACAGGGAGCTGGGACGGTAAGAGGTCCCGACGTGCAGGGGGAGCCCCGCTACAATGTAGCGAAAAACTCGGAGCGGCGTGGAGGAGCAGGGGAGAGACAGGCTGGTGGCAGGCAGCTCCCGATGGGGCCGAGGGCAGAGACTCACAGCAGACAGACCGGCAGCTCCGTGCTGGCTTCTCAGGGGGCCGTGGGTTCAGCAGACAGCAGCTCCAACCATCCAGCTCCGAGGGTCCCGAGCAAGAGAGCCACCTCCCCCCACCCTTGCCTTTTCAGTCTCTAAAATCTCGTGTTGTCAGGCCCTGCTTCCATGAGGGTAATTCTGCCGCACCCTGCCATGGAGAAAGGCTCTAGCCTTGTGCTTTGTTCTCTTAAGTACTCAGCTATTAGGCTCAGTCATTAGTCTCTTAGCAACCCATGGGAGAAAAATTCCTGAAGAAAAAAACTAAATCCAAACTTCAACACTACAATAGACTGAAGGAGTTTAATTTTTAAACTATCACAGATTGTGGCAATATGAGATGCTATGGTGTACAGAACAAAAAAAAACTCTTCAAGAGTTTCCCAACTTCAATGCAAAAATCATATGAAAAGAGCGTTAATGGATGTCACTGATGGATAGCTTTACTCATTTGTCACTGCATAGTTGTGCACATCTCCTGTTTAAATCACCCAAACCATCACGGCATTCTTACCCCCATCTCACCCATCCTTCTCAATGCTGCCTTAGTCTTTTTTGTTTCCACCTCAACCTAATGAGAGAGCTGGGCAGGACAGGAGTACTGTATATAATTTTTGCACAGAATGTAATTTAACTATGGGTACTTGATTTGAGCAATCAGGCTCTAATTTAAAATAGGAATGTATTATCTGAGTGCTAATCCACAGGATATTATTCTATAAGGAACAAAGTATTGCTCAGTGGAGGCTGCCAGTTATGGCGGATTTAATGTATAGTTGTCTCAGGGCTGCCACTGTGATTCAGTATTTCTACTGCATTCAGTATTACTTGTGATCAAATTTAAACCTAAAAGGACTAGCTAAAACCTCTGTGCTATGGAACACATCTTAATTTGTGACAATAATTGGAGCTGGGGGACTATGGGAATGCAAAATGAAGCAATTGTATGTGTGCAAGATTGAAGCCTAATTGAAGAGTTTCGCTCATTAAGTAGAAATTTCTGGTCTAATGGATTAAGTGTCAGATTGGTTGGAAGATCAGTGTTCACGTGGAAAACTCACAATGTATTCCCTCCTTGCAGTGGAAACTTAGACCCTTTTAGGTGTATCAATTCAATATTTTATCTTACAGCAGAAAGAAGGGCAGTGGCAGTGACACTAATGTAGCTAAATCTCTTGGTACTAGTGCCTTAAAACCCCTTACCCAGACTCATAAATTAATGACACTTGGTACTCTCACTTGTGCAAGTGTGCTGATTTTCTAAGGACCAGTGTTTTCATCTATAAACACCAACAGCAGTAGCAGCAATGTGTGAGAAAAAAGCAGCTGCTTTAAAGCAAATGGAAATGTTGCTATTAATTCCTTCCTAAGGAGACTGATCTTTTTGAGGTTGAATCCCTTTCTGCTGCTAACAAAATACATCGTTTACCCAATTTACAGTGCAATTCTCTTTTCATGAGAGGTAAATCTTTACCACTGCTCATCTGTCAGGGATTCTCGGGCCAAGTCAGTAATTTACAGATATAGCAAAGAATACTTAAGTAATTTGTGCTGGCAGCTCAGTATGGTACTGTTTGGACAGATTCATCTTTGACCAGGTCCCAAGAGTGGGGAAAGTGGAGGTCTGTTTTCTTGTTATGATCCAGGAGCACATGTGACAGGAAAAAAGGAAGGAAGCGACTTTTGTATTGACTGCTTCCTCTCTGTCAAAGGTGCTTTTGCTGCCAACATTTTGTCCTTGAAAGGGTTGTTCCCCTGCTGACGCTTAGGGTGAGCTCGCTGTGTCAGATCCTGCAGCACACTGACTCTCCTTCCCTCTTGCTTTCATCTTTTATACCATATCAAAAAACCACCAAGAACACTACCTGGAACTCTGCAACAATGCTGTCTACATAATGACTCTTGACCTATTGATAATGACACGTTTTTTCATATATCAGTATTGATTACCTAATTTCCTATTTTTTCCCCCTCTATAAATTTTCCAACTTATTAGTAACCCTGCTATTTCAGACTCAAGTAGCCACTTTGTGTCTTCAGGGTATGGCACATGATATCCTCTAAAACTGCTTTTCCTCTAAACTATCCTTGTTTTTTCTTTCCATTGATCCATTGTAGATTATTTTTTTTTTTATTCCTGCCTGCTTTGACTGTGTCGTATCAATTTCCTGTTGCTGGATTTCAGTGCTGATGAGGTAAAGAGCTTAAAAAATAAAGATGCAGATTCTGAAAGTGTAGTGCATACTTAGGCATGTCAAAAGATTGAGATGCATGCAAAACATTTTCCTTTTGCAAGACCTTTTGCTGCCAGTGATGATAAAATTACTAGACTTGGGGTTGCACTAACTCTGATTATAGAGTGAGATAATAAATACTAGAAGTGATTTCAATTCACTAGGTGGATGGATAACAAGCTCTTGTGACTGAAAGCTGAAATGAGATAAATTCAGATTAAAAATAAATTGCTAACAATGTCAGTAATTGATCAGATTAAGCCCTTGGACAGCTGTGCTCTCCCCACTGGAGGCCTGAGCTTCCTCCTCCACAAGCAAAGCCCAGCCATGCTCCTCTGAGCTTCCCCTATGTGCTTTGCAGGTGGCCAGGGATGAGAGTACCCTAATTTAGTGTGGGCTAAAACCTCCGCTGCTCTCCTCAAACATACATGCGATGTACAGAGCACCTACAAAGGCACAACTGTGCCACTGAAAGGAAGAGTGCTGTCAGGAGATTAAACCCCTACTGTTTAAGCAGGCACCACTACAAGTTTTGCAAATAACATTTGGGCCATGTAATCAATGCCTTCATTAAAGACATTTTTAGCAAATAAATTTTTATAAGTTTTATATTTACTTACTCTTTAAAATGTACTTTTAAGCCATCTGCCTCATCAAGCCTGACAAAGCCCCCACTCCTGGATATTTACCTCCATCTGCCTGTTTGACTTGGTTGATAAATGTTTTCTTCCATCTGTTTTCAAATGATAAGCATTGTTAGTGCTAAGCCTTCCACCATTCTGTCCCATTGGGGTACTGGCTTTCCAATTACCCTCTCCTGCTGTTGTAAACTGATAAAGTTATCAAATTGTAGTCCCATGTTGGATTGCCACAAAGGAGCTGGTTACCTGCTCTAGAAAAACACTTTAATTACTGGCTTTTGAGGTTTAAGTAATTGCCTTCATTTTGCACATCTAGGAAAAAGATGTCTGTCTCCCTACTGTATTTCTTGACATTGAAATGAGATGATTTACAGGTTTTGATGGAAATTCATTAAAGAGGGCTGAGCTATTGTTGCCCATTACTGTCACCTTTAATTAGTTTAAATGTGGCTATGACCATATTCTTCCTACATAATTTATCTCCTAGAAAAAAATTGCATCTCTGAATGTCAAAGAAAATATTGAGAGGAAGATACAGGGTTGCCGGAAGAACAAATTTCGGAAGCAATATAAAATTTTCTTTCTACCTCAAGTGGCAAAACTATGGCAACCACAGTTTTACACATCCTTTGAAACATTTGACAACAGCCACCCTCAGAGCCAGGAAACCTGATTTAACAAATGAAGGGACAAACCCCATAATGAATTAATTATTATCAGACACAAACAGTTCTTTTGAAATCTCATCCTTGCCCTTCCAGCTGAAATGCAGCTCCCAGATAGGCTTGTAAGCTCAATATCAGACTTCAGAAAAAACTAAAGCACTGAGCTACTTTTAATGGGCAAACAAACAAATTTTAAAAAATGTTTAAAATATGACTGAGTGAATATTTTCATTATGTAGTCAGACAAATAATTTAAAGATTGACAGCTTTTTCACTTATTTTAGTCAGCATGAAATTCAGTCATTGCATGATCATTACAGGCCTCATCCAGCTTCACAGCACTTCAGAGGAGTCACAAGAAATCCATGCAGGCATTTACTTTCAGATAAACATACCCTGGGGAAAGTTGAATAAAAGTGGCTGTATTTCATTGGATGCAAGTATTGGATAATTGATCAACATTACCAAAACAGTCTATCACTTAGTCCACAAATTAGAAGCATATTTTCTAGGTGGAATACCTATTTCTATTTCTGAAAAAAACAAAGTTCTTGGACTTGATTTTTTTTTTTAAATCTGTTTATTAAGAGAAAGCCTTTCTTTTTACATAGAAAAGATACAGAGCAAAGTAAATGCAGTAGAATCCATTACCTTATATAATAGCTATACAATTGAATATTAATGACAAAAGTTTCAGAAAACCTAAATATTATAAAAAGCCACCTCCAAAATAAGACTCTGACAGAGCAAGAACAAGACACAAAAATTAACATGAAACAACTGTGAATCACAGGTATATAGAAAGACACAGCCAGTACAATACAAGAGGCCTTGTGCCAAAAGGATGTTCATGTTACAGTATTGTGCATTCAATGGAGGAATCAGAAAAATTTAATTCTTTAAAAAACCTCAGTATCTGGTGTATCGTGTAATTTTTTTATTTAATTTTCCAACTTTTCAGAGTTGGAAAGCCTTTAAAATTTTGCTTAAAAAGAATGAGAATGTGCCCAATGAGAATGTGTCAAATTCTTGAATCTCCTTGTTTTGTCATGTCTTCCAATGGCAATTATTAGATTACTTTCCCAAGGATTATGTGAAGGAAAATAAGACAATGTGGAATATGTAATTCAAAGCTGTGAAATGAATTGAGCACTCCTGCAGTGCCATCTGTGACAGTCTTTGCTGAAGCTTCCAGAAGTCTACAGAGCTCTGCCACAGGACCTTCAAGGCACCTTCCTGTAAACCCAGGCAAATTCACCAACAGTCCAGCAATGGCATGGTGAGGAATACCATCGGGAAGTAAAATTGTCTCACAAGTGGGTATTGTGCAGATTAAAAAATACATGTGGAAAATAATGAGAACAGACACTTGAATGGCAAGAGAAGAGAAAGATTTATTTTTACTGACTTTCAACTGGTGTTAAGATTGCTTGAGAGACATCCAGTACATGTGTAAGACCACCACAGATATGACTACATATGCATATTCTGTCTATCTCACTACCATGCCCTCTCTTCATAAAGGCACTAACTATAAATAGTATGAAAACAGACAGATAAAATGTCACCAAAAAAGAAAAAAAAAAAAAAAGGATTGCTTGTATGGACTTCTTGTTTATGTTTGTATACATTTATGCTTTAAATATACAATTTTAAAATTAATTTAAAAGGTCACCTTTATTTTGGCAATACAACTGATAAAATGAAACATGCAGAACACACAGCTTCACAGAAGTCAGTGCATAATTTTGTCAGAATGAAGCAGTTCTTTACCATCCTTTGTGAGTTGGGAATACATTCATATTACAAGGCAAAAAACCCCCGCACCCAAAACAGACATCTGGCTTCTGTTTAATGCATCTGTTTTTCCACATCTCCTCCAACATCTTTGGACAGTAAAATCTATGTCTGACCACAGGTTAAATTGTATGGTTATATTTTAACAGTCTTCATAGTGCAGCAAGGCAAGACAGAGCTGCCTCAATTCACTGTTCTATCTCCAGGCTGTCCATTTTTAAGTCAGGTGGTTTAAAGCTATTCACTTCTTCATAGGTAAGTTCTGAAGAGGGGGTGTAAGGAAGAGAGAAGAATTAGGTGATATTTTCTTCAAAAGAAAACTATTCCAGACAAAACATTTCTACAGATACACGTGACTTGTAGTTTGTATTTCCAGCCTTTTTAGCATCCAGATCCAAAAATAGACTGAATTCACTAGGAATCCTCCTCTTAATCTCAGATTACAAATTAGACTCACAAATACTGTTATTGTACAACATGACTGTCCCCTTCAACTAATGACTAAAACATACAGGCCCTGAAATGAAAACATCAACTATGCTGTCAGATGACCTGCCAAAATGATATAATAAAAGACAAAATGTAATGGAAAATGGAATCTTTAAAAGTACCTAGATAGGTTTTAAAATGTACACTTTTAACTGTAGAGAACATTCTTTAGCATCTCTCAGTCAGTTGCCTCAATTATATATCATTTGCAATTCTGTGCTAAATCCTTGGGATCCTGGTTTGGGTTTTTTTGTTGTTGTTGTTGCTGTTTTTTTGGGCTTTTTAAATGTTTTACTGTAGCTGACTTAATTTTACGGTATTCTGAAAAAAATTTTCTTTTTGTCTTAGAAGCATATAACAGCTTTCATCAAGAAGTTCTATATTCATCAATAGCTAGAAACATGGGTTATTTGCTATTTTACCCTGCTTTGGGAATAACCTTTATCTTTTCATGCTAACAGTCATGTCCTGTTTTCTGCCTTGGACATTAATGGAATATGTTGTCAGTGGCTACCTCTTTTTTATTTTCTCAAATTAGATGCGGCTTTCTAAGGAGCAAATCCTGTTTGCATATGGCTAACGATGCATTACTTCAGGTTCTGCTTTCCAAACAGTGATGTTTAAATCATATCAAACTCATGCCTATTAGCTTGTTTATTAAGTAACTCTGTCTGAGACAGCTGCTATGCCTGCAAGTGTACCTAGGACTCCTCTAAAAAGCATGTAAAAAATCTTGGAACTGATTCTTGCTTATGCTTTGGTTGTGTTATGCTGTACCACTGTGTACAGTGGTGTGTGTGCCAGTTTCAGTGAAGGATTTCTCTGAAGGAAATTCTGTGTGCAGAACCCCAGGCATGGGAGGATTTGTTAGGTGACTTTGAGTGACTGACTTAATGGCTATTACATAGAATTACATGCAGCCAGGGAGGAGCTAGAGCTGACTGAACTTGGAGAAGCCAGTGTCCTCACAAATCAGACACCTGGAAGTGTACTAGAAATTATTCTCACTGGCTGTGTGGTTCATGTTTATGAAGCTCTTTACCTGCTTCTCACTGCACCTACTCAGCAGGGATATGTGCAACTGGAGCAACATCTAAGGAGAGAATGTATAGCATTCAACTCTGAATAGCATACTCTTGGCCTCTAAAATTTTGAAATATCTTCTAACCGATTAAACATGTCAGTAAAAAATCTATGAGCTTGGGCTGTGAGCCTCAGCAGTGTGCAATGGAGGCCAGGAAGACTCTGAAGTGCATAACGTATAAGACAAAATGTCTGAAATCTCATTTTACTTCGGTGCTCAGTGCCTCAAGATCAGGCACCACTGATTTTTAACTTGAACAGAAAAAGAGCAGAAACATGCCATCGACATCTTGGGAAATTGGCTCAATATTTCATCAACACTACAAACATTTTACGTCATCCTACTTAAATGTGGCACATGCTGTACTTGAAAATAAAGTTTATTCCCCAAGATAAAAATATAGCCAGAGGGAAAAAGGAAAAGCAGCAAACCTGCTGTGTGAGTTTGGAGATTTTTGTCTCAGGCCTTTTTTTAAACCTGAATAAAGAAGGAATTTGACCTGTAGTTCCATCAGGGTCGATGTAAAAAAAAACAAAACATGATAAATGCAGTGATAAATAATGTGATACTGCCCTACAAAGAGAATTCACCTTCATGTCCTCATTTCAGTTTAGAACGTGTTAAGCTAAGATTGTTCCTGAAATAATTTCAACGGAGTTTCATCACAAACAGAAATCAGCTTTATGACTCAGAAATTGTTAAACTTTCCTGTTAAAGACTTGGGCAACTGAAAAAGCAGCAGAAAAAAAGTCATCCACTCCTAAGTACAGCAGCAAATGAACACAGCTCTCAACAAACAAGATGCATGGGTGGTGCTGTAGGCTGCCAGGTTTTGCAAAGCAGAGCATGTGTAAGGAGTGATGCCAGTCAATCCTCCTTGTTTGTACAGACACAGTCAGCTTCTACAAAAGCTTTTCCAGGGCTCTAGGAGGTTGATTTATTGTAGAGAGAACCATGACCCCACTATTATCTTTCTTTATGATACATTTGCTGTAGACAGTCTGCTTTCTCCCCTGTAATGCCCACGATAAAACATGGCACAAGTGGATGGCATGAGTAAGACATGAGTGTATTTTTCATCATAAACCTAACCACTATGGTAATACATTTTTATCAAATATTTCCTGAGTAAAAGTTATTGAAAATACAAATAGAAACAAAAGAAAATTTATTTTATAGAAGACATATTTCATCTTAAGCCAAGGAAAGACCTTTATTGATAAACAGAGACAATCAGTTTTCTACATTATTCTCAATTTAAAATCTCTAGTAAGGAATTTTTAGAATAATATGTCCTCATTAGAAAGTGGTGAAATTGGACTGTATTTTTCAGTGTACTTGCAATCTAATGTTGAGCCACCTTACTTCCATGAGAGTGCAGTGCAATATGATTGTGTTGCAAGCATGGAAGGTTGTTGCAGTATTTATCAAAGAAGGGTTTTGGGGTGTCACTCCCAAGTAAAATAATCAACTATCATCTCAAACAGGACCAATAGCATGGTGTAGTTAATAATCCCAATTCCTTTGCTATCTAAAGAATTATTAACAAAGCACACATCTATGTGGATAATATTACTTTCTGGTTCTGATCAGAGTTAGACCAGAATCCCAAGTACTGTCACTTGCCCCAGGACAGTTACTTCAGCTGGGGACCTGACCTAGAAAACTAAAAGCAAAACAGAATGTGCAATTACCTGGTAACGAGCATCAGCTTTTAGTTAAGCTTTCACTGGTACAGGGAATCTAATAAGGAGATGATAGAATAGGGGGAGTGGGCAAAATCCAGAGAGGAAACATAAGCCTTTCCACCTGTCCACTCCCACAAGCACACATATGAACTTATCTTGTTTGCCTGAGGCTTAAAAGTTTAAATTCCTCTGCCTAGAAATGGAGAAAAAACTTATTTAAGTAAGGCTGTCTCCTGCTACATGTCTTAACTAGGCATGCAGTTCTGATACCTTTCCATTCGTCTATGGTTCGCTCCTTGTTCTCTATGGACTCGTCGTAGAGCTCGGCCTTGGGCTCATCCTCAGGATCGTGGTACTGCACAAAGTAGGGATGCGCGAGCGCTTCCGAGGCACTGATCCTTTTGTCACTGTCCAATATAAGCATCTTCTCAAGAAGATCTACAGCTAAGGCAAAAACAGAAACACGGTTCAAAGCCAGAAGAGATCATGAGGAAATAAAAGAAAATGCAACTGTTTACACACAATGTATTCTCACTCACCTTAAACACAATTAATGTTACTGGCAAAATTTAGGCAACGTAACAAGTAAGTTTTGAAGATTTTGTACTGTGAGTACAAAAGAGAGCTGAAGGAAGCTTCTGGTTTGCTTGTGGCATGCACAAAGGTTCACTGTAGTCAATCTGAGATCTGATTCACCTCCTCAGATACCCAAGGACTTAATTCTAAAAAGATCCGTGTGTGCTTATAAGGTAATATCCTGTGTTGTGCATCATGTGCTTCAGTTTGCGCTGATCAGGACCAAGCTAAGTAACTTGTGAATAATAAAATGTGAGATTACATTTCTAATAAGCTGCACCAATGAAATGATCAGATGAAAACCCCAAAGCAATGTCACAGGACCCAGCATTAACAAAATATGTTTGAAGTTGGCATTTGAAGTATAGTAGGAATGAGAGAGTTGTATGGCTGAAATTAATTTTCTATGGAAATATTATCATAACTATTTAAAATACTTTTTTTTTTTACTGCTTTCATATAAGCATTGGCATTAATTTGCTTTTATGGTATTAATATGTAGAATGCTCTCATGTACTTCAGGCAAATAAATCCCATTTTTTAATATGAAAGTGTTCCAAACTACTTGTATTTGTAAGAATAAAATTGGTATTAATACACCAAACGAATTCAAAACATTTTAACTCACAATACTTCCCTATAATGTGCACTTGATGGAACTGACCTGGTACTGCAGTGAGATGACTGATGACTCAAGTGTCTCCTTTTTATGTCACAAGAAAAAGTTCACAGAAACATCTCTTTTGCATGGGCAGAACCAATAGATTAGACAGAAAAAGAATTACAGGATCAGGTCAAAGGTCTGCCTTAGCCTAGTATCCTGTGTCCCACAATGGCTCATATATTCCTAGGAAATAATACTCCAAAGGGTCATTCAAACAGCTATACTTCCTGGTATATTCTGCTTGCCAGCAATTTACAGCTCATGGCCTTCCTGAGCCAGAAGAGATGTCTCTAATCTAGACCCCATGACATTTTTATTTATTTCTGCTATATATAGCTGGCTTTTGCTTTTCATCCATGGACCATTTCCCTTTAGGAGGTTCCTGTAATCTTCATCAGAAACAAAATGACACGGGCTTCATGAAGGGAAAACAGTCTCAGGATGAAAGGTTAAGCAATGCTTTTCTCACTGGTCTGATTATTATTATATGGAATCATACAGCAAGGAACGCAAGGAATGCTTGAGTTCCTATGTTAGTGAAAAATTTTATCTGTGTCAGTCTGACTTTCTTACCTAATGGATTGGCACCACGAAACACTGCTTTCAAATCCTGTTGAGGCATATGTGGAAGAGATTCGATGTATTTTCTTGCCTAGAAATAAGTCATACATACCATATCTACAGGGTTACATTTTGCTCATCAGTAACCACATCAACTCTAAAAAACCAGACATCATACTTTGTATGTTTCTTATACATGGGAAATCCTCTTTACATAAAACCACAATGTATGACCTTGTTTCAAACACTCACTCCTGTGTACTGGAGAATAAGCAAGAGAGTTTTAAGCAGGTGCATTTTGGTTTAAGGCATGAGTGTTAGCACTTTAGTTTTCACCTGTGCTTACTGGTTCATTGCCGTATATCCCTAGGGAACACATGTATGTAATGTTCAATTGGAAACTGCAGCCTAAATCATCTTTCAGTTACCCCCAGCAAAGTGATGTAATTCAAGCTGCAGCCTTCCCTCCTCTCTCTTCTCCGGTGAGATGTAGCTTCACTAACCAAAGAACAAATTTTGATACTCCATGGGAACAGATTTTCAGATGTTTAACAGAATTTAGAGCTTGCCTTTTCACTGTGGCTGGGAAAGGCTCATCCAAACTCAGCTAGTAAAAGCCTGCCTGGATATAGGATCCACAAATGTCAGCCTGACACTACATGAGCTACGAATTTTTAGGCTGAGGTAGATAGGTTGGCAAGAGAAGAGGTTGAATACTGGGATCAGACAGAACAGGGAATTCTGAAAAGGAATTGTCAAAAAAGAAGCAGGTGGCTATTCCATTAATCCCTTTTAAAACATGTTTGTGTTACACAGATGTCTCTCCACATTTAGCAGTCCTGTTAGAAGGACACTGTCTGCAGAAGGCTAAGTAAGTATCCTTGATTTATGGAAAACAGAAACTAATCAACAACTAATCCTAACATGATTGAACAAGATGCAGTGAAAATTACCTCCAACCTTGCCCAGAAATCCTTTGAAAACAACACAGACCTATCAAAGTGCGTTTACTAGCCTGTCCCCTCTGCTTATATACTCACCACAGAAACCTGACCAAGAGAATCCCAATGTTTAAATTATTCTGAAATGCAATTACCATTTAAACTCACATTAACATGAAAAACTGACAAACACCTCAGTAACTTGTGCTGAAACATCCAACAATGTTGATCTTTTAGTTTCCAATTCTTTAATCCTCTACTTACAACTGAAAATAGGCTTTGCACTTGAGCAAATCTCTGACATTGCTGTTACAGGAATGTTAAAAATTGTCCATGGCTGCAAGCTCCATTAAGAAATATCTAAACAGTAAGGCCAAACTACATGGTAAGGAAGAACTAGAATGAAGGAACTCCCTTGCAACTGGCAACTACCTCAAGCAAGGTATGCATCTCCTTTGACATTGCTCCTCTAATCAGGCAGCAGCAGCCCAGAGGTGACCTAGCAGCACTCCCGTTCATTAACCTGGTTTTTGTGTTCTGCTTGTGCTCTAAAGGTATAATTAGCCCAAATAAAATAGTTTCAGGATGCCTGTACCTCACTGAGGTATGCTCTGAAACACAAGAAATTAAAATAACAAAGCAGACACTATTTCCATTATTTAAGGTGTTAACTCTCACAATCAAAAAGCTCACTAGTTGTGGGTAAATAACACATTTGTATACACTACTGAGAATGTGTTATAGCAAAACCTGTAGGATCTTAATAATACATGAAGGCTACAAAAGGACCTATGAGACCATACAAGGACCTGTGCTTAGGACAGCACAGTCTGAGATTTGTTGGTTGATGCTGTCCCTGGCAAAAGGATGGGTGCTTAGTTAGCTTCCTGCCCCAGCCATTCCCAGGTGCTGGGTACCCAAAAAGTCTGGGAATGTGTAATGGCCTGTGATGATGAGGTTTCATTATGCTTGGACGTTTCAGAAATACAGGGTTGCTCTGGCTCTCCTACTGCTCCTGTTTACTTAACCTGCTGGTGTATTCATTAGTAAAGTCAAAGGAAACCTGTCAATATAAACACAAGCTGAGAAATAGTCATTACTGTTAATCTGAGGTGTGTGCAGAAGAGGTTTAAGAAAACAGCTACAGCTCAGGAGGTATCTGTGTGCTGTTTTTTGTCTGAACTCTTAGACTGTGCCCATCACCTGCCTTTATCAAACAACACTACATCTCATTCCTCAGCTGGCTATCCACAGTTACAGCTTACAATGAATCTTTTAAGTGTAACTTTAGCAGAAAAATTAAGTGGAAATAGTTCATTTACTATATTACTATTTTAAAGAAGTCACATGGAAAGTTAAAAAGCCCACTCTTAACTACAAATATTATCAAGAAATTGGACCTCATGCTAGCATTTAGAGAGATGAATAAGTACAATTTTCAAATTAGGGATCTAAATAGAGCACTCATGCAGAACATACATTATTTGATTCGGATACATCTCTGTTTAGAAACCTTACATCAATGGACAGCATACAAATTACAGAGACATCAGATTTAACAGCAGCAATATAATGCTCTGAGGTGAGCACAGGTTTGAATTTTTTTAATTATAAGAATAACAGCAATTTAAAAGATCATCAGACCAATTTCTTAACTCTTTGCAAAAACTCAGTACATGAGAACAAGTTTCAAAATTTATCCAGGTGACAGTCAAGGCACCTGGATGCCTCCAAAAGCGTATTTTTCTGAATTGTGGCATTCTAGCAGCAAAAATCAGAGATAATTTTAAGGTATTTGCTCATTTCCAAATCAGATTGTCCATGTAACACAGGCAGTGACATCCAATGCCAGTTAAAGAAAGAATGGCAGAAAGCCAGTTAACTGAATGAAGCTGGGAACTCACATGTTCTGATGATATCTTCTTCAGAAGTTCTGAACTGGGCGTGCCCACAACTTCCATTATTCTCTTTAGTTGATCGATATCTGAATTATTTCAGGGAAATAAACAGCACAAGGTCCTTCTGGGTTTAGACAATTAATGAGCTTCCATGCATGTAACTAAAATGTTTAAAACCATTCAGCAAGACCAATCCATCATAGCCCAGGGAAGGCTATCAAACCATACCCTGCTTAAGCCTAGTCCTGGAGTACCAAATTCTCTACTGTACTATATTAACTTCTCAGGTATGTCAGCTGCATGAAAAATATTGTTTTTCTGTCCTAGTTCCCAATTTAATATATTCTTAAGCTCAATCTTAATAGCACATCTATGTTTCAGCAATCTGAGGGATTTCCAAAGATCAGTCTAATAAGATATACAGGCCATAGGGTTAGATTACTAATCTGAAGACTGGCAAGTGAAAAGTTCTCATTTGGTACCTTTAAAAATCTGTTTTATATAGGTCTCAAGATTAAAAACTTTGAAAATGTTAATTTTTCATTGTCATATAGGACCTGTAAAGTATATTACATTTTTATAGAGACTCAAGATTATTTTACAGCTTTATTTAAATTGATATAATCATATAGTTGTAGACAATATTTTATAACAACAAAAAAAATCTTATTTCTTGCAAACTAGATATATTGATTTTTTTGAATACCACATATCATGTAATCAAACAGTCTGAGGACAGTCATCTCCTGATGATGAACACCTGGCGAATGCCTGTGATTACAATAGAGTCTAATGATGCTGAGCACAACAGAAAGGCCAGTGGGGAGACTTGGTCTAAGATCTCTTAAGATTATTTCAGGCAATTCTAATGTCATGATGCTTTGCACCCAGCAACAGCTTAGTATTAGCAGAAGTGCTTGTTTTTTGAGGGGTTTCAGAGTAGCAAGAAATGTCAATATTCTGTACAGAAGAATGTGCTTTTGTTTCTCATAATAAAAGCTTGATGCAGTTGTTTCCTCATTCATTATTATGTGTTTTTCTTTGGTTTTCTTTTATTATTTTACTGCTCTCCTCAGAAACGTCTCTTTTTCGCTCCTGCCAGCACAGGAAACACCACTGGAAATTCCTGATGCTCCATCAGGGACCACAGCACAGTGCTGCAGAAAAGAGAGGTCTTTGTTGCTCCTGTGGCATTTCTGGAACTACTGGCTTCTTTTAATATAACAGGACACAATAGGCCTATTAATTGACTTATTAATTAAAAGTTAACTCATTTGCATTTTTTGGAACTTTCAGCCTAAAAGCAGTTCTATTTATTAAAATCGTATTAGCTGATGAAAAAATAGTGCCTTTACTCAGCTTCAGTTTTAGCATATGTTATTTCAATAAGATCCACACATGGAAAAAATCTACCCTGTTGTAACTAGGTTATTATTTAAATACAGATGCACAAAAGAATAAATGTAACTTTCTTTTGTTTAGGAACATCTATTACTGGTTTTTATACTACCAGTGGGTCTCATATTCAGTTGTCATATACACTGAACTGAAAGATTAGCAAATTGTTTATTCTTTTACAAGTTTGTTACCTCAAAACCATGTCCATAGAAACACTCAAGTCCTTAGGAAAAAACCCAAAGAATTAGAGAGTATTTTTATAGTTGCATTTGAAGTTTTATATTAAGGATACAATCATTTCCTGGAAATAGAGCCTTTCCTTTCAATAGCTCTGCCATGATACATCCAACCGACCATATGTCAACTGCCAAAAAACAGAGACAGAAATGTGCACAGTGAATCAAAGAGGTCCTTAAACACAGCTGCTTCTTGGTTTAAAACTATCACTACATCCAGCTGTAGCAAAATACAAGCCTTCACAGTTTACCTGTTTGATTGTAGTGCATCCAGTTTAACATAATTTCTGGAGCTCTGTACCATCTTGTTGCAACATATCCAGTCATTTCATCATCAGTTTGACGAGCTAAACCAAAGTCTAAAATCTACAGAATAAAAATAAAATAATAATTTTAAAAAACCCCTTTCACTTTTGTTACAGGTCCTGATTTTCCCATTACTCATTTCTGAGTTTTCCATAGTCCCTCACTATCGGTGAAGAAAAACAGCAGCACACTGCAGACGAGCTCATCTGCTCTCCCTGCTGTATCTCTGCAGCCTCTGGTGCTGCACAAAGATATTTCCACTGCAATGAACCTGGTGCTTTGTTCTCCAAGGCAGACTTTATATTTTGCCTTGAGTTCAATTTTCCACTGACATTCATTTACTAAAAATAAACACTGTTGCTATAAAAAATGAAATATTATTATCAACTGGAAGTGTTTGTTAAAATGCTAACAGCAAGTGCCAGTGGCCATTTAAAGACCAAATGAGCTGATCACAAATCTGCAGAATTTCTGTTGTCTAATTTTCTTATGTCTAAGCAGTTACTCAAATCACACATTATCCTGATGCCACTAGGAGAGAAACGTATATCCTGTGTAACAATGTAAATTTAAATCACACCCCATTTGTTTTCAGTAGAACTTGCCCACCAAAACAAAGGAGCTCTGCTTATGTACACAGAGGCTTGATTGCAGTGTTCCCCACCAGATGCTTTCCCTTGCTAAGTTTACATTGATGGGAAGTTATTTCAACTGAATTTTCCCAGCTCATTTCTTTGCTTTCTGTTCTGTTCTCTGGTTAGTCTATGTCCCACTAATTATGGACCCTAACTCTAAGAGAGACTGCTGTGAAAGGGTCTCCGTGCTCTGTGGGATCTGAGCCTCAGTGCTGTTATGTCAGTCATCTGAGCTAGCCAGCATCTCTTCACATAAATGAGTAAGATCATTGAGTATCTCCTGTGATGCAATCCAGGATTATTTATTAAGCTGATGGCTAATCCTTTTCATAGGCAATAAGAAAATTTCAAGAATATAATTCAAAATTCCTCAGTTATAATCCAATTAAAAGATACAAAAAGCCTAAAGAAAAATATTAAGAAATAAATAATTAACATCTTTATTTCCAGTATAGTTTAAAAGCATAATTTATTTTTTAAGTAAGTGAAGAAATTCATGAGGCAAACAAGGCACAAATAATGGCGTGAAACTCAAACACTAATGCCCTTATTTTTATAAGGATTTTGGCAAAATTTTTCCATAACAGATGATCCCTTCCATCAAATGTGCGCACACACACACACACACACACACTTTCCTTCTTTTTGCTTCTATTTCCTTTTTGTTAGTACTTGGAACTATCCACTAGTTTGTTCTTTTAAAAATAATTTGAGGAAGTAAAGCTATAAATATAAACAAAGCAGAGAGCAGTGTAACAAATGCTAGACAGGGAGGTGCACAGATTTCATAATAATAGAAAAAAACAGTGCTCCTCCTCTCCTTTACTTACAGTACAAAAATACAGTACACATTTTAGAGTACATGATCAAACACAGATGACCCACAAAATTTCACAGATGCTGTACATACATGCATGAAGACATTGAAGAGATAATCATGAAACTTGCTGAGCATCTGCAAGTGTCACTAAATCAAACAGGAACTACAGTTTCTCACCACAGATCCGGATTAGTGCAAGAACCTAACTGCACTGCTTTTACTCATTATTGTGATTTTGTGCTGATCTTGTAGTATTTGGAGTCTTTTCTTAAATCCATTGCAGCTGGATTAAAGTGATTACATCAGAGTCTTAGAAACAGGAATAAAGATGTTTCTGGCTGTCATGGAGATATGTTTAACTTCTCATTCTTAAGCTTAAAGGCTTAGAAAGCTATAAGACATCTTTTGTTTCTCCAGAGTCTCATGCTCACTATGTAGTATCATATCACACAGATACACCAAGAGATGCATTTATACAGATGTGTTAATCAAAATAGCATTTGAGAAGCAAGGATTATAGGGTTCTTTTTTGTTAGTTGGGTTTTTTTGTTTGTCTTACTGCCTGTAACTGGTAATACTGGTATGTTTTTTGCCATCATTATTTAATTTAGCTTGTGTGTTCTATGATACAAAAATGAAAATTGTTACAAGGCTTCATCTACACATGGCAGATGCAGTACTCACTCAGGGGCCAAACTGTTGTCTATGCACCATCTGTAGGGTACATAGGAATTTTGCAAAGATATTTGCATTTCTACTAAATTAACATTTGGGAGAAAACACATGTTCACAGAAATGGGCAAGTAGCAAACAGTTGAAATTATTGGAATGAGACATAAAAATGGTAACTAATGTTTTCTTAGAAAACTGTCATCTTGAGAGTTTTTACAACACTCTTTGTTACAACAGCCTGATACCTACCCTCAATTCACAGTCTTCATTTACAGCTAGGTTACTGGGCTTCAGGTCCTATAGCAGAACACAGTTAGTCAAGGACTACTTCAACCTTTTAAAATATATTGTAACTATGTCTTAGTAACACATTCGATGCACAGAGGGACACACTCCATTCATTTTCATTACCTCAAAGACTAAACTCACCCGATGGATGATTCCAGCTGAGTGAATATACTGTGAAACAAAAAAAAAAGGTAAGATTTGAAGTTAGAGGTGAAGGGAGGTCGAAGCCACTTATTTTTTGCTTCTGAGACTGATTGTTTTATATACAGAAAATACTTATGTCATACCATGATTTCAGATCACAGGTATGTCAAACTTCAAAACCTCCCTGTTTTGTCTTATCCAGAACTTGGTATTTCAAGAAAGGTAATCATAGAAGACTAGATTCTACTGTGAAAGGCAGCTCTCACAGTGATTCTTCTGTTTAAAGTCTCTTACCGATCTGGAATTTGTTCCAGCCTTCCCTGGATGTCCACATTGATCAGCTAGGGCCAGTGAAATCAGTGGCCTAGGGAGCAGCATGGTTCACTTCTACATGATGTAAGTCACATTCTCATCCTGTGAACACTGATGTCAGTGAAAGGAGCCACACCTGCACTCTGGGACAGGTTAGTGACCAAAATACCCACCTAAGCCACAGCATTACTTCAGGTCCACTTTCAAAGCGGTATTTCAGTGGCTATTTCGTGTCTCTGCTATTTTACATAAAACATTTAAAATAAAAAAAAACAAGAACAGCTTACTCTGTCATTGCCTATTCTTCTCTGGTTAGGATTAACAGCAAGTTTATCTATGATCTTACCAACCAGCATCAGCAGGGCCTTGAAAATCTTCTGTTCTCTAGAGATGAATTCACCTTGTTTAGGAGAAGGGATTATACACAAAACCTGCATAGCAACTGGAAAAACCCAAAGAGAACACAAGGGCATTCTTCATGTTCCAGACCTAAGAACTGTTTATCAGAAGGCAGGGCCACCTCTCAATGTTCCTCACAACAGCTGCAAGCAGCTGAATGAACAGGAAATCAAAACACTGCTATCAACAGAAGGAGCTGTGTCCCTGCTCTGCTGAGACAACCACAGGAGTCCCTCGTGGTGCCACCAAGCAGTCATATACAGGATCAAATGTTCTTTGACTAATGAGACATGAGAATTTCATGAGAATTTCAATTCCAGAAGAGAGGAGCCACCAGCAACCCCTGCCCTTTGAAACAGAGCCAGAAATCCACCTGAGTGCATTTCTGAAATTAATATTCACTTAGAGCACAATTCTTACTATTATTTAGCTTTAACACAACATAGACTTATATTCAAAACCACAAGCAGGATAATTAATGCCAGAATCCATCTTCCTAACTAAGCTATTAACTCGCATAAATGAGACAAAGCAATTAAGGGCTCAGTTTTGCAATTTTTATTCACTAAAATCTGTACTTAAAGTGACAGAACCTGCATGCATGAATAAGAATTACTGTCTCAGGCACAAGATGACTTGCTGAAAATCGTGTAATAAGTATATTTCAGAGCCAGTATTTACCATGGCTTGCTTTCAAACATATAATTATTTTCAGTGTCTAAAATATCAATTACTGTTAAGTTAACTAGTAAGCTGCTGACCTCTCTCTTTTCTGTTTGCTTATATCTTGGGGAAATCCATACTGGTGTGAGAAAAAGCTTAGCACTTAACAGGAAGCATTACCTACACCTTCTCCTGTTTACAGACACTTACATGTTAAACATCAGCAAAATGATACATATTTTGATTATTCTTGAAGAAAATTTTGCTGTAGATTCATTGCCTGTGTTATTTAAGTGTATAAATTTAAACTGATATGATTAAAGGAAATAATGACTTTACAGGCAGACTAAATCCTAAGTGACTGTATGCAGCATCATACATTGCAGGGATAAATTTCTACTTCCAGACATTTCCCAAAGGACCCAACTAACATGGTTATCTCTTCACCCACATGACACTCTCTACAAAAATCAGGACTGTAGTTTTTCAGTGGCTCATGTCTTTCAAAGCACAAATGTGAGTTACTTTCCATATTGTTCTTTATTCATTGCACATTCTTCAGAATTTTTGAGACGTTATATAGAATGTTATTGTCCTGCAATAGGAACTGAAATAGTTACTGATCTAAAGTTAACTTTCAAGGGGAGTATTCATGTGTATTGTGCATGTAAACATTGGTAGGCTTGGGGGCTTATTTCTGGTTACAAAAATTATCTGGTAATTTCTGAAATGATTGCTGCTATTTGCGTACTTTTAAGACATAAAAAAAAAGTGTTTATGTTTGCTCATTGCAACCAACCAGTCCTTACAACATTTAGATTGCTGACTCATTACTACAACATTTAGATTCCTGGACTCGGACAGTACCTTAAGACCTCGAAGTAACTGGTAGATGAGAAACTGTATATGATCATCCGTTAACTTCTGGCACTTCACAATGTTATTCAGGTCAGCACCCATTAAATTTGTCACAAGATATCTGTGAAAATAAAAAGTGAGGAAAAAACCAACATGGAATGGCAGAACATAAATTCTTCAAGAAGAGTACCCACACAGGTCATGTAGGTTCCTTTTCCACTGTCTACTAACACATTTTATATCCTTTAAATCGGCTATGAGTTCTAATAATGCAATCACTGCTATGAGACTTAATATAATGAAAAAGAAAAATCCTTGCAGTAAATCCTTTTATCTCTTTTCTCCATGACACACTACAGCAGTGATACGTGCAACATATTTTTTGATGAAGTGGCAGCCTGAGGCACCAAAACTACAGCACCTGCAAGGCTCTGGAATATATGATGATGAAGGGTCATATTAGAGTGGTAGAAATAAGAGTGTTTTGTGTAACTTCCCTCCCTGTTCCCACAGGTAGCTTTATTTTTTGACAAATTTTGCAGAAACATTGATTCTTTTCCAAATACAGCACTGGGACAAAAGTATGCATCTGTCATACCCAATTCCCATTTGTGTAATTTTGCCCCAGAGTCAAAGGGGTTTGGTCACTAGTTTCCACAGAGACAAAAACATATTAATTACTATTTCTTCTGCTAAATTGTTTACCTAAGTGCTTATACAATTATGTAAGCCAAAAGGAACTCAGCATAAATTGTATGTTTGAGTCACACCAAAATAAACCTAGTTTTAGGTTAGCCAGGACTCTAGCCTAAATTTACCTTGTCTCAGTTAACTAACAGAATACTTTCCTGCATTCCTGAACTCTGCCATCTATCTATGAAAAAATAATCTACAGGTTAAAACACGCAATTGAACTGAAAGTTTTAAGTTTATTGGCATTTATGCAGCATTAAATAATTTACCATATACCTTTAATCTAATTTAAATAATTTAAATTATCATTTCAAGAAGTACAAAAATTAGGTCCATCTCCCTGCCTCCTCTTTTGAGGGAAAGTTGTAAAAATTTTTTTACAAAGCTGACCATGGCTGAAAGCCTTTTAGAAATGTATGCTCTTTCTTTTTAAAACCAGAATGGTATTTTTTTACTTAGTAACTACTCAGAATGATTTAAAAAATTTTACTTACACTTCGTTAAAGTTTTCTATTGATGTTGCAGGTGTAAAAACGTCAAGCAGTCCTATAACCTGTCAGGTGAAGGAAGTGATGTTTTATTATTACAAACCTGTAAAGCAACATGTAATTTGTATTGACAATGCTCAGCATTTTTGGGATGAAACTTACAAAAATATGACATATGGTCATCCTGAAAACTGACATAATAGGTGGTCTGTAGAGGTATCACTTCAGCCATCTTAACTACAATCTTAATTACAAAGAGTAAAAAAAAAAAAAGGCAGAAATTATGTCTCATTACAGAAAAGCTGACACATGCCTTATACAATTGTTAAGACTTTAGATTATGCACACTTTCATGAGTTTTCTTGGTCTGTTTTTGTTAACTTTTTTGTCCTTTCTCCAGGATAATTTTCAATCAACCATATTTTATTCAGGCTTCAAGTCATCAAGCTACCTTTAAGCAAGTAGATGCTCTACTGAAATCAACTGTTTACTACATAAACTTAGGCCAGTACTCAGTTACGTGGGATCTGAAGGTCTACTGTCTTTTATTTAGCTATTACACTGTTGTCAATTGCAATGAGACTAATCTGCCCTTAATTTCTCAATAGAATCCACATTCAGCAAAAGCAGGTTTGAGGTGTGAGGTTTTCTTTTTTCCCTGGGCTGATGTTTCAAGATGTTTCAACAGTTATGAATAGAATACTTTTATTACTTTATTAAAGAAGAGTATGATGACTTGTTTTGAGTTTCATTAACCCCACCTTCAAGATTTAATTAGATATTTTTAAAATAAAAATGCAGCCTGTTACTGAAAGTTTCTTAAGTCCAGTGACTTCACTACACCTAAGATAGCCAGGTCCAGGTATCTTGGGTAGCTAGACAGTTGCATGTACCTTTTTGAAAAAGATTGTACCTAACTGAAATTAAACCTATATTGTAAACTTTTGTAATGGAAATCCAAAGGGAAAGAACTCACTCTCCACTTACATTCTCATGCTTCATGTGCTTAAGCAACCGAAGCTCTCGGTAGGTCCTCCGGGCATGGATAAGTGATTGAAAAGGTCTTGAAAGCTTTTTCACTGCCACCTTCTGTCTTGTTTTGGTATCATAAGCTGAGCTGGAAGAGGGAAAGAAAAAGTCCATGTTGATGACATGTTCTACAGCAAAGCTCTCAACCAGTTCACTGAAGGAAGCTGCACTTTCCTGAGGGCTCCTACCCCTTCCTTTACCCTCCTTCACCTTCTACTCAGGAACTGCAACAAGGGAGCTGGTCAGCAGTAGCTCCTGAGTATTCACAGGTCCCTTGTTTTCCATCTAGTAAATTACTAATGCTTATGGTACTGTTCAGGACTCATCCCCAGGCAACCCTTTCCCCAAATGGCAGGGAAAGTAACCAGACAATTAGCTCCATTAGTGCAGCTCCAGCCTCCAGCTCCAAGGCAAGGCTTGTAGGGAATATGGAGATTCAAACTGAAGTTTGTTCTTACTGAGCAAATTGGAACCTTTACTTATTAGAGGAACACTGCCTTTGTATCTATGAATATTAATTATTTTGTAACCATTGCTAGATGATAATGTCCTCAAACTGGTATCAAATTAGAATGTTGACATAACCAAGGCCACGCCTTTCCCAACAAGTGAACAATGGGCACGTCTTATGCTCCAGCCCACACATCCACAGCACGTGCTTAACATCCCACAGATGGAGGTGCCCTGCTGAAGAGGACACTAAATATACAAGTCAGTATTTGCAAGCAAGGGAGACCCACTCTTTTTTGGGCATTAGAAAGACATGACATGCACAAGCCACAAATAAACGATGTCTTATATGCAGCACAGGGATAAAAATGATTCCTGTATTACTTCATGACACTACATAGTAAAATTATAAAGAGATTTTGTTACCTCCTCTTATGAAGAAAAACATTTCTTTCAATTGTTACTCTTATCTATTAATTGTGTTCAATTAAAATACCTGGAAATTCTCAGTTTAAAGTGTGGATAACACTATCTGTACTTGCTAGAGAGCATGAACAAGTCAAGAGCCTTCCTACACATTTATCTTACAGAACTTTTTTGGAGTTACAAACACAAAAATTAGACAATATGAAAAATGCATGGAGTAGAATGACAACAGTCAGCAGTCACATCAAATTCTATTAACTTCTTCTGCAGTGTTTTAAACACTCCCACAAATCATTATAGAAGAGACCTGCTAGAGACAAAAAACACTGATGGTGCCTGGAGTAGCTCCCAAACTAATACACAGCCTACAATCAACTCCAAATAGGTGAGAGGTGGAGTGTTGTGGAGTGGTTGCGGTTGAAGGTTCCTGGTGTGGAGGGAGAAGGTGGAGCCGGAGGTGGGGTATTCGGTATGACAGACTCCGCCTACATAAAACTCATGAAACCAGGAGAACCCCAGCAGACATCCTCTTTCAGCCTTCCAGTTCGCTGAGGAAAGACGTCGCTCTCTCCCTCTCCGCGCCGAGCTGGGTAAGGTCTCCTCAGACCACGCTGGCCTGGGGCTGCCAACCAGTATGGCATGGAGGGGGAGGGGAGAGGGAACCCAAGCTGGTCTTGTTTCTCACGGCGGCTCCATGCGAAAGGGAGCCAGATCGACTCTGCCCGGCTCCGTCTAAGCCGAGAGACTTCATTCTGCTGCCCCTGGCCGAGGAACTTTGCCGGCTCCGTTTCGCTTAGCCTGGGCCAGGCCGGTCCTCCCTGCCTCCTCCACAGCGCAGCCCGGCGGTAAGAGGGTTTGGGGTCGGGCCCCGTAGGGCTTGGTAGCACCCTGCTGGTTGGATCCGCAGCGCGGCTGGGCATGGGAGAAAGAGGGCTCAGACTGGGCTCCATCTGTGGCTTGGACGGGGCTCCGTCGACTCCTTGCAGCTCTGCGTGGGAGGGAGAAAGGGCTCAGACTCGGCCCCTCCCGCAGCTCAGACGTGGTCCACGCCGGGCGGTCTGGCGCGGAAAGAGCTTTGAACCAGCCCCCCTGCAGGACGGGCGCGGCCCCCACCGGGCCCCTGTGACTCAGGCGCAGCTTGGATGGGGGGGCAGCACTAACAGGCTCCTTTCCTTTGGTTCAGGCACAGACCTACAACGCTCAAACCACGAGGGCGAAAGTCATGTGACCATCGCCCAGCCAAAAAACAAATTAACTGTTTCTTTCCAATATCAGAATGGGACTTGGGGCATTCATTTTTCCCCCACACACAGAAAGAGCACAGGAATGAAGGCACCTACAAAAGGTACAGCAGAGAGACTTTAAGTCAATGAATGTAAGCAAGCTTATATTCAAAGAAGGAAGAGGAGTGATTTAATGCTGAAAATTCTTTTGTAAAAAATATGTTGATAAACTTGGCTGTAATATACCCTGTAATATATGTAACAATGGTCTAAAAGAGGTGAGAAAAGGGGGATGTAATGTTCTAGGTTGTAAGCAGTGGACTGAGACTCTTGTGTATAAGATTTTCCTTGCCCCAGGAAATAGTAGAAGAAAACTTGTGTTGCCAATAATGAAGAAAGGGGATGTCGTTGCCACTATAACAGAAACGTTCATTCTCAAAAGAACACCTCAATGACCATCATATGTCCATTGGTAGTAGCCCTGGGAAAGCTACTGAAAATGGGAAGAGGTCTAGAGAAGCAAATCTTTCCCTTTGGGGGGGGAGGGGGGGAGTTGCTTGCTGGAAAGCTAATAACCATGGAAACTATATTTCCTATGGGGAGTCAACATGATAGAACAAAAGAAAGCTTCTCTCTCTACATTAATTAAGAAAAGAACTATTTTGTTCCAGAGGTGGTGGCTTAACTACAGGTCGAAGTGTTACCTTTTGTATGGGCAGTAAGAAAGAAATGAAAGCGGTGGGGAGGGAAAAAGAGTGTTCTAAAGGGTTGGTGTTGATGCCTAATTATTATTCCTATTTTAAGTCTGTTAATAAAATTCCTTTTTTGTATTCCTTAAAGTATAAGCCTGCTTTGCCTACTATTAATCTTTATCTCACAACAAAATCAAATAATTTTGACTACAAAATTAATGTTTCTACCTAGTTTCGATCCCCCAAACCTCTAAACCGCAAGACTCTGACACATATATGCTGCTATGCTAGAGTCATGAAGAGCCAAGTGAAGAGCAAAGCCTCCATCTGCGGGACAAGGTGGTGTTTCTAATCAGAAGAAACAAAGGATACAATCAACAAACGTACAGGAAGAACAGTGACATCCGAAAGGTGATTGTCCTAGAATTAACCCAACTTCCATGAGGCCAATCCAGAATTTTGTAAAGATAGAATAGAAGTAAGTAGATTTAATCAACAAGTTTCCTGCAAGCTCTATGGAAGGAGGGAGTCACTCAGGAGATAAATGAAATAGATAAGCAGATTACTTAGCTAGTTTTTTGCAAGCATCACTGTCCTGGTTTGAAGGACAGGTGTCTGTTAAGGAAGGCAGAAGCCTCCCTTGGAATGGGAAACTGTAACCCCTCTCCCTCCGAATTATTATAAATTTGAAATCAAGAGGCTCTCAGGCAAAGATATGGGAATAGGAATAACAGTTCTTTACTACTATCTAAAACAAGGCTAACAAATAACAACAACTATAACGTTAACCAACAAACAGAACCAGAAACCCAGTGGCAGCCTGCTCGGCTTCAGGCACCTTCTCCCTCTGGTGCAGTTCCAGTCACAGCCTGCAGGGGGCGCTCTGGGTGTGATGATTCCCCGGCAGCTGCAGGGGGCGCTCCAGTGTGAGCTCAGGTAGCACATGGCAATGGCGACTGCCCGAGGCACGGAGGGATGGAGGAGAGCCTTTGTTCCACAGACCCTCAGGGGGCAGCTGGTGTCGGATCCCCAGACACAGGGAGCTGGGACGGTAAGGGGTCCCGACGTGCAGGTACAATGTAGCGAAGAAACTCGGAGCGGCGAGGAGGAGCGGGGGAGAGACAGGCTGGTGGCAGGCAGCTCCCGATGGGGCAGAGGGCAGAGACTCACAGCAGACAGACCGGCAGCTCCATGCTGGCTTCTCAGGGGGCCGTGGGTTCACCAGACAGCAGCTCCGACCGTCCAGCTCCCAGGGTCCCGAGCAAGAGCGTGACTTCCCCCCTGCCCTTGCTTTTCAGTCTCCAAAATCTCGCGTTGTCAAGCCCTGCTTCCATGAGGGGCAATTCTGCCGCACCCTGCCAAGGGGAAAGGCCCCTAGCCTTGTGCTTTGTTCTCTTAAGTACTCAGCAATTAGCTCAGTCATTTGTGTCTTAGCAACCCATGGGAGAAAAAATTCCTGAGGAAGAACAAAACTAAAATCCAACCTCCAACAATCACAGAAGCCGATCTTCTGGCAAGTTTTAAAGCTGTAGAGTGCTGTGGTTTAGCTGAGCACCTTAGAAAGGGCATTTCCTGAGCAGATGAAAGAATGCATAGGAAGGAGTAGACTGGTATCACTTTGATGAGTGGATGGAAGGAATACAACAGAGAAACTTGGTCCAACAGTGTGGCAGGGGACAGAGTTATTCAGGATATGAGGATGCTGTGTGGCTTAAATACATGGAGCAGCTCAAGAAACAATCAGTGTCAGAAGAACTGACAACAAAAATATCTTAAATTCCACATGACCAGCCACAGGGACAACATGAAGGTTGCACAAATAAATCTGAAGAAATAAAAAGGAAGCTAATGCTTAGCTTTTAATATAACAAAGATTAGATGTAACTGCCCTGTGTTTAGTCATGGGCAACTGGAGAACACTGCCAAGTCTCACAAATGCATACTTTCCAATATTTTGGGGAAAGGAAATGTTTATCCAGGTAAATAAATAACATTGTTCAAAACAGCAGTCTGCTTAACATCTTGGCTTTTCTGGTAATTCACAAGCCTTCCCACTCATGCTTGCACCAGTTTGTGAAATACTGTACACATTATATAAGGCTAGGAAGAATTAGATTTTAAATCCCGTTATCATGATAAACATCACCCTCCTCCCAATTCTAAGTTCAAATGTGAGTTTCAGTGGTTTAAAAACCACTGATCTTTAACATGAATTGCTTTTTATCCTTTCTATGACTCAAGGCTGCAAAGCTTTCAGATGGTACAAAGCACAATCTTTTTAGCTTCAGTAATTCTTATGACAGCATCTTTTGAGACCCAAGATGGAATCACATATGGAGAGAGGAAGAAAAGGGAAAGGGAAAAGGCAAGTTGAGTCCTGAGACTTCCAACAGAAAATCATGAACTGAAGCTGCACAGGCCAGGGACTGACTTGGTTTAAATGACTTCTTCCACACTCAACTAACTATACCAAATTATAATCAGAGCTAATGCCTTCAGACTCTTTCCTTGCCTGGTTTACCATCATCATAGTTCAAGTTATTAATGGTAAAGCATTCAAAAATACATTTTATGTTGTTTGAACTGTCTTGTTTGTCAGATTCGAGGATGACTTGCATATGTCATCTCTGCTACTGCCTCTGTGATCACATTTTTAGACTAGATCTGTCTTGCTATTACATCACCATAGCTACAATCTGGTTTGTCCCCCGAATCAGCCCCTGAGTAAATTATTAGGTGTCAGGATGAGTTGCTTCCCTTTCTGTGTGATTTCCCCACAAATGCTCAGCTTTCAGAGTAGTCCCTGGAGAGGACATCTCTGCTCCCAGTCACAGCAAAAATATGGGCCCACCTGTGCTTGGCACCTGTAAATCCTTCCTTGGGGGCCTGTAACCAGCATGATTAAAATAACTGAAAACAGCTTCTTAGTAAACCCCCAAACCCATGCTGTTAACTAGTTTGATTTAACAGGGAAGAAAAGGGTTAGAGGCACTCTGCCATGGTTTAACTGCAGCTACCAACTAAGTGCCACACTGCTGCCTGCTCACTCCTGTCCATCTTCACCTCAGAAGGAAAAAGCAAACCTTATGCACTGACATAAGAACAATTTAATACTTGAAACAAAATATAATAAAATTTAATCATAATGCTAAATAACACTACTTCAGGCAAACTTTCTATCATAATTTAGGAAGAAATAGAATTATCACTACCTTTTTAGTTAACAGGAAACAACTTTGTAACAATCGTAGCAATAGCTTTTTCAGATGATCATTCTTGACCCAGAACCCATCAGTTATGACACATTTTTTGCTGTCTCTCCTTTTCAAGATCAAGGATAAAAAGTCATTACTCTGCCGGGGTGGCATCATTTTCACACAGATTAGAGACTTGTTTAGTGTGATTTTCAATCATTGCTTAAATTAGACTCACCCTTTTAGTGTTGTCAACTCCTATATTTAATAATTCTATTGAAATTCCAGTAGATGAAATATCAATTTTTATTTATATGCACGTTTTCCCAGTTCTTAGGATTTCAGAGAAAAGTCTGAGCATAGGAAGCTACTGCAGTCCAAAAACTCAAGAGGCAGAAAGTATGGGATTTTAACAGCCTCAGGATAACTTTATAACTTTTGATGGGACATGGATTTTGGTAGCTGATGTTTCCTCTGTGATTGCATGTGGTGGCCGTTGAGGCTGCCACTGAGGTCCAGGAAGATCCAGAAGGTCCCAAGGGATCTGAGGGGCCATGGTGGAGGGTTGCTCGGGTTTGACAATCCTCCCCTTCCTTCTGGAGGAAGATAGTTTCTTCTATGTGATTGATGGGTTCTCGCTATGTTAATTGTACCCCCCTGATTGGACTGTTTGTTCTCCACCCCTTATGCATATGTATCTGTATCTAGAAGGTTCTGTGCTACTCGGTACTCCATTGGTTGTGGTTCTCTCTCTCCTCTGCTTCCCTCTCCTTATTGGACTGTGTAAGCTTATCCCGCCTTCCACCCACCCCTGGACCCTCAGCTTATTGGTTGGTTGTTGCTGTATAAAAGTCTGCTCTCCTTTGTTCTGGGTCTTCTGTCCCTGGACCCATTTGAGCGAGGAACTGTTAATAAACTCCTTGGATACCCATACAGAAGATCACTCCCTTATTCTTTACCCCTGGACCTGCTAGGACTTGTCTCTGCGCCCACTGGCAGGGTAGCAGAGTCCGCAGCAGGAGCTTAAGCAGCCCCACCAGAGCAGCTCCATGAGGGACGCTTCTGGGACACGCTGCCAGTCTCTGTCCACTGGGACAGTCCCCGCGCAGGCTATAGTTGCAGAGCAGTAAAACTGGACAGAGGCCATTCATGTGTGCAGCCTGCTCAGACCCCTCGGGGATTTGGGGACTAGAAGCACACTATTCAACTATGGCTACTTAGTCTTTGGGATCAAATTTGCTTCAGCAAATCTTTTTGTAGGAGCCTGATCCTACAAACCACACATGGAGACAACTTGTACCTTATTTAGTAAACTCCAGTATCCAATGCAGGAAGAATCCTTCCCGGGATCAGCTGGTCCCCTTGAACTATAGCCAGTCCCTGAAATTCCTACCACTTTGGGCTCGGAGAGGGCTTACTAGCTGGGCACAGCACTACCCACAGTGCCTGAAAAAAGTTCATCTTGAATGCAGTGTTCAGTCTATGAGTTCTCCTCATTCCTGGAGCCAGCTCAGGTGTAGTTGATGCAGAATGAAGGCATGACCCAAAGCTGGTTGTACATGGTGCAAGTCTTGTGTCTCCAGTAACATTCCCATTTGCTGTAGGCTACCCATGTCAGACAATATCCCATCCCCATCACTCTGGAGAACCACATAATTTTGATTGTCTACAAAGTCTTTCACAAGCATTATAGCTGTACAAATTAATTAGGTATATGCAATCTAAGCAACTGACTTGGGGTTAGGTGCAAAAACCAGAAGACTAACTTTTCTGATTTTTAAAATATAATTCAGTGTCTCAGCTTGGGAGGCTGTTACCTTTACATCATCAGAAGTCTGACAACTGGCTGGACACACCACCAAAACTTGGAGAGAATGCTGGACACAGCACATGTGACAGTGACACTGGGTCTGGTGTGTCCCCATATTGTTCCAGAATTCTAATTTCGTTTCCTTCACTGCAGCACAAGTTTCTTTCCTTCACTGGGTCACATTCCTCCAAAACAAGCCAAAATTCCCCATTACATGTAACTGTTCAGAGAAAGACAACAGAAAAGAAAGAAAAAACCCAAAAATGCAATTCATGCTCAAAACACAGGTTCACAATTTTGAGTTCTTATCTGCAGACCTCAGCACCCTTTCAAGTACCCACTGACTCCTTCCACTGGAGGAGACATGAACTTCCTTGTGGACAGATGTCCTCTATATTTGTAAGATCCTAAATTTCTGAGAAAAACAAGTAACAGCAGCAGAAGGGTCTATGTGAGCAGGTATTGAAGGGGAGAGAACTGAAGAAGGGTCAGTACTCAAAGAACCTTGTCACTGATGGAGGCAGCCCTTACTGCACCATGCACTGGCAAGTAAGGCAGAAAAGAGGGACCACTGGAACCATGCCCTGGGACATTTTCTAGTAATTTCATGTAATTTGGGTTCCTACAATTACAGTGAATAACAGCCCTTTTTTACACTTCTCATAAATGTTATGTAAATGAAAGGAAGTCATCCCATGAATAACATGGATTTTATTTTTTGTTTGCAAGGTTTAGTTTGCGATCTTCGTCTCCTGGGATTTACCTATCTTGTTCTTCTTCCTTAAAATACAAATTTTTATTTATTTTTAATTTAAATAAAAAGCTACTTTTTATTGAGATATGGAGAAGTCTTGAAAAAAAGCACACACAGCATCCATCCAATACTGGCAAATGGACTATATCAGCTATTGGCAGTGAAGCAAGAGAACTGAAAACGGCTACCCATAGCCATTTTATAAGCAGCAAAGTAAACCCAGGAAACGGTTCATTTGTTTCTTCTTTATAAATGTTTTGTTACTGGTTTGCAAGTTCACGTTGGTGATTTTCACTCACTGAGAGCTAGCTGTAAGGTTTTTTTGCTCAACTACACAAATCACGACATATATGTGCATCAAAAGGAAACCATAAAAAAAAATTAGATGGTATCAAGAAAAAACATGAGAGGATGAGTAATGGGAAGCTCTGGAACTACACGTTAATCTTCTCAGTCAAAAAAACCCCACTTGCTTGAAGATGACAGGTTATTGTACTGTAAAAATTACATCTCCTCACTTGGATATTATTGCAACACACCATGCTGAGCACTAGCATCAATGGTTTTGGTTTAAGTACAATGAATGTTAATTATCTCAGATTAATTTACCCCTAAATCTAAACATAAACCCATAAAATATCTCTTACATATGCAACATAATTGTTCTATAACCAACATAAAAATATGCTGGTTTTTTTTGTTTTAAGCAGACATTGAAAAACACTAAAAAATAATTGCTCTCCACATGTTTATGTCAATACATCACCACTTTTTGTTCAATGGAACATGATCATAGAAGTGCTGTATCAGCCTCTGAATCCACAAGCCATATATTATTTTTGGAACTGTCTCCTGTGCCTCCACAGTGACTTAAACATTAAATAACTTTACACATTTTTAGGTGAAGCTACAGACAGCACAGATTATATCAGTGGGAATGATGCATTTAAAATCATGGTTATGAGAAAAACGTACAGAAGGTTGGGGTCATAAGCTGTTAGCTTCCTCAGCATGTGCAACCAGCTCATGGATACTAAAATAATCATGTATTTTAGATAGCCTAAGCCCAATGTCAGTATGTAAACAAGAATATCAGTCAGCTACCACTAAGCCAGTACACTGCTAGAGACAAATGTGTTCCATTCAGCATTTAAAAAAAAAAAGACTGAAAGGTAGTTATACATTGCAGGCTTTGAAACTTCAGCTAGAAATGCTTGCAGTTAATCGGGATATAAAGTTTAAAGTAAAAAATATCAGTGCTTTCAAAAACATTAAACAAATCTATACAAACAAAATCTCACTTATATTTTATCCTTCTTTTTCCTATTCCTCCCCCCACTTCTTCACATTTCCTGTTTCCTCTCTCCACAACGGCCAAAATGTGAAATGGCAGGTATTTATTCCCAGGTAGGGGTTTGAAATGTCCTCTCCCTTCCCGACTGCATGGGCAGAACTGAGATATTGTATTTCTGGTACGAATCAACTAATAGGTTCTGAAATTGCAAACAGCTCCTTGTGAAGCTATACTGAAGCAAGCAACCAGGCCCTAAGACTTTCAAGTCTCTGGGACAGGGACTGTGTCCCCAACTGTAATCATTGCTGACAGCAGGACAGGAAAGGAGGCAGCTCTGCCAGTGCTTCCTCATGTAGTCAGGAAGGTATGCATCATAAAAAATATATTGAAGTAAGGACAGAGGAGACCTGCAGAGAATACCCTCTGTTAATGTATTCTTACAGCCACACAGAAGGCTGCCATTCCATGACCCTTGCTGCCACAACTGGCTCACCTCATGTCTCTCATCTCTACCATCCCATGCCTCCCCTTTCTCTAAAAATGATCTCATTAATTCCCTGTGAAAGAAAACCTGCACAATACAAAGTCCCCACTTATTAACCTTGTCTTTTTTTCACCTTTCCTACAAACCCCTCTATCACCCTCCTCACACAGAGTCAGATGTCATCAGCTCCCAAACTACTCCACAGGCTTAGTGACAGCACCCTACATAGAAATCTCTGTCACAGCAATTCTCAGCCTTTCTCATCCTTCTCCACAAATACCTCCTTCATTAAAAGTGTTCTTAGATATTCCCATTTAAAATAGGGACCTTGACACCACTAATTACCATCCCGCTTCCCTTTCCTTTCCCAAGTCAGTTAACTACACTGTTCCAACAGCTGGAAAATACTCAGGATGAAACCAGACAAAGGAATGACAAGCAATCTGCATTTCACTCTAGTACTTCACAAAACCACTCTCAACAAACTCTAGTGATGTCTCCCCAGCCAGTGCTCAGAAACACCCTTCCATTGTCCTTCATGTATCTTTCACAAAAATTCCTAAATTCTTGACCTTCCTTGGCTTTGTAGCTGCAAACCCCACTGTGTCCTTGTTTCTAATGGTTATTTCTTTATGTTCCTCTGAGGGTCTTTTTCACTCTGCAGCATTTTTTTTGTTGCTTTGCTTATTTTCATCCATTCACTCCAGCAATACTGCTGCAAAGATTCTCCTAATTGGTAACATTGACCATGCAACTCCTTTTATTTAGTTCTCTTCTCTGTTGCAACCTCACCTTCAAGGCCTTGTTTCTAAGTATTGTTATTACATATACTGATTTTAAGAGGTGTCCTGCCTCTGACTGGACTTTCATATCAGCCTTCATCTCAGTTTTCAAGCGTTTGAATATGCTTAGAGGGGCCCATTGTAAATATCTGTAAAACTAATGAAAGGCTTCAATACTTTTCTTCTGAATGCTGCATACCAAAAATAGACAACACCTACCAGATCTTGGAAAGCAGTATTTTAACAACGTTGTGTGAAAAGTTTCCAATAAGTATAACCATTTGTAAGATGAAGTTCAGCCCCTGTATTTATACTGGAAAAAAAGGACTTAATTATAAAGAAGTCCAAAGGGAGTCCACTAAAATCCACTCTTGCCTGGGATTGTGCATTTAGCCTGTAAAGATCTATACCATCTTCAGTTTCCAGCTGTATCTACACACAGAAGTTGTGTGTTACTACTACTCTAAAAGTTTATCTCAGCATTTACTATTTAAAGTAGCATGCAGTGCTACAGTGATACACACCATAACTCCAGTAACCTGATCTCACAGTTGAAATCATACACTTAGTATCACTACACCTAACTAAACAGATACTTTAAAAAAAACCCTGAAATCATCAAGTACAATCTCGGATGAAGGAATTTTTCTCTGTCAGCTAAAGTCAATTTACATCACCTTTTAAAAACCCTCACATGCTACCAAGTTGTCTTACCATCTTCTTAGAGTTCCTCAATGTGAAAAGGATGGTATCAGCAGTGTTATGTTCCAGTATTGCAAGATAATGCCCTCAAAACACTGGCGAGTACCATCTAACCAGAAGCACAGAATGGGGTGGATGGCAGGAAAGAAGGGGTTAAACTTCAAGATTAGAGCCTTCTGCTACTATTTTACCACTTGTACTTCCTCAAAGGAAAACTGTAGCCTTAACACCATTCCATCTTACCCCATTTTTACCCCAAATTAGCCAGGACAAAAACTTAATGAATCTTAAGCACGTGCTTAAAGTTAACAGGATAGAGGGATGCTGAAGTGTTGTAAATGACTTGAGGCAGGCTTTGCTTTCCTGCTTTTTTTGAACTGAAGCCTGTGCCATTACACTTTGACTTAGCAGGCCTCTTCTTAAAAATGTGTTGGTCACCTGAGTAGGTGTTAAGCATTGCATAGTCTTAAAATCAAGAGACTGAATGTAAGTACTATTGATGCCAACAGACTCTGAGGGAACAGCGCAGGAGTTTACAGTTGTGAAAAAACTCTGAGCTCAGTTTGGTTCATCTTGCAAGGTCTGTTCTTTCCAAAGAAGGCAGAACAAACAGCCTGCAATATGCTAATGGGAAAGAACCTGTTAGAGAGATCAGAGACAGCACGCTGCAGAATGCCGTCAATCCCTCCCAGGCAAAAACAGGACTAAATAGGTTAGAAGTGTCCTGGGTTAGGCCAGAGGGGTCAAAATCTAGGAAGTGATCTGTGCTGCAGGAATGCAGGAAGGAATACAACTTCCTTCCTGCGAGAGAGAGAGCCAATAATCAGGTAGTTTTAAGGATTGATAGGTAGGTAAATCAATTTAAAAGTTGATCCGCCTTCGAGGAAAAAACCATATATAAGCAGAGACTCTCTGACGCTCTTCCTCTTTGGACCTGCTGCTGCTGTGTAGAGAGGAGCAGCTCCTGCTTCTCTCGCTGGTAAGGCCCAAGCACTTCCCCCCCCCCCCCCCTTCCAACTCCAAAGGAGGGATGGGGGGGGGGAAGGGAGGTTTTTACGGCAGCCGTGCCGCTGCAGCCGGGCAGGCATGGGGAGGAAACGATTGGAATTTTCAGCAGATCCAGCTCAGCCGGTGTGTCAGCTACACAAGAGGGAGAGCCGGGCCAGGCAAGGACCAGGCCGGACTCCATCCAGCTCGGGCCAGGCCCTGCCCTGTCACCCCGGGCCCAGATGGCCCTACCAGGCCGAGCCAGCTCCGCAGAGCTAGGCAGAGACTCTTGAGAGCGTCTGGCATCCAGCTCGGACCTGTTCAAGCAGCCCGGCAAAGAGCACGTGGTCCTCACACTGCCGGAGAGAGAGACAGAGATTAACTCTCTCCATGCCTGGACTAAACTCACAGACACCCATCCTTCCTTGCAGAGAGAGGAACGAGTGAGGACATCGACATAGTGCAGCGCAGAGACTTTACAGTCAGTGAGGAAAGCAGAACTGATACTCACAAGGGGGTGCATGGGAAGTTGCTTCAAGTGTGAAGCTGAAAACTCTTTTAGAGAACCATGGTTGGGGACTGAGCTAATAAATTCTCTGTAATATATGAAGATATAGTCCAAAGGGGGATGTGAGGTTCTTATTGCAGCCAATGAACTGAAATACCTAAGTACAGACAAGTAAGTGTTGGAAAAGTACAGCCTAATGAGAAACTAGAACCAAAAGAGAAGAGAGGCTGTGACCCAGAGCCCTGGTCCCGGGGAGAATACCAGAGAACCTGAGTTGTCAGGAGAACCTGTGTTGCTAAGCACAGAAGAAGGGATTTTCTTTGTTGCTGCAATTGAACTGAGCATCCTTAAAACAGGTACCCTGTGGACTGTTCATAACCCACCCAAGTGGCTGTGGGAAGGCTACTGGTGTGGGAGGGATCCACCATTAAGCTGGACTTTGCTCCAGGCGGCGGCTAATGGTGAGGCAGAAGACCCATAAAAACTGTATTTTTCTTACAGAAAATCCATGGTGTAAGCAAAAGAAACTTCTCTCCCTAAATGAACTAGAACAAGAGCTGTTTCTGAAGTGGTAAACTGACTAGAAGTTGAAGTGTTGTCTTTGTATGTTGTCAGGAAGAATGAAATGGAGAGGTGGGGGAAGGAGGGGTGGTGTGAAGAGTTTGTTCTGTTTTGGTTTTTTTTTTCAGTTTTTTTTTCCTTTTCCCTTTGTCTTAGGTATATTAATAAAACTTCTTTGTACTTTATAAAGTTTGAGCCTGCTTTGCCTACTCCTAATCCTTATCTCACAACAAGCAATCAAGTAAATTTAGGTAAGTGTGCTGGCATTTAGCCACAAACCTGAATAGGCGAACTGAAACCACTACAGAAGACAGTTTACAAAAGCGGGCATAAAAAGAGGCATACAGGCTTTAAAAAGCTCCAAAGAACAGGAGGCCAAAACCCTATGCATGTGACATAATTTGTGGTATAATAAGAAGTGTTTTAAAAAGATGAAGCTTTCTCAAGCAGGTAGCAATGCCACCTCCCAGAGGAAAAGGTGGTCAGGTACCAAACCACAGTGGAACTACCAGGGCAACACAGCTGGAAAGCACAGATGCTCCAGGCTAAAGGTCCTGTTTATCAGCAATATCACTGGGACAGTTGGAAGGTTCAAACACAGCCAGAATTCTTATTTTAAAAGGCAGAGCCATAAGGAACAAGAATTTAAACTTCAGTTTGACCTGAGTCCGTTTCCTCTAGAACTGAAAAGAAAGCGTTGTAGATTACCTTGTGAAAGTAAGCTATCTTGCTTCCTATATAAATGGCTTAATATAACTTAAATGCTGCAAAACTCTCAATTAAGCAGGTCTGGTGCCTGGTCCCTTAAGAGTCAACCAGCTCTTTGACTTGTGAGAGGTAAATCCAACTATAAAGGCTGGACACTGAAAATGCATTTTTTAAAGAAAACTTTAAATTTAACCAAATTTTAGCTTGAGAAAGACTTAAGATAACTGTCTAATAATAAAAAATCCCTCACCTTGATAGGCAAAGAACAGCACAAAAAGAAAAAACCCTAAACCAAACCAGTTGTGCATGTAAATTTGATATTCGCTAATAAAACCTGTCGCTTTCTAGGGGTACTGGGGGAGACCCAGTATGTTGCAGCCTTCCTAGAGGAAGCGTCCCATCAGAGAACGGCTTCTCCAGGGGCCTTTGCAACCCCCTAAGCAACGGGTGATTTCTGCAAGTGTAGCAGCTTCTCTGCTACAAGTGATTTCATCTCTTCTGATACAGCTCTTTGTGAAATCGCCCGAGGCAGACCTGGGGACAGAGAGACGAGGGAGCTGTATGGCAGTTCCACAAGGTAGCTTTATTGTCCAGAAGCTCCTGAGAAGGGAAGCCAGGGATGGCTGCTCCCTGACTGAGGCTGGCACAGGGGTCTTTTTATGGGGAAGGCAGGAGGTGGGGTAAGAACCAGTTAACCAACTGGGTACAAGGTATTACCATGGGGGAGCAAGGCATGCTGGGGGTGGTTCCCTGGTCACCATGACTGAGAAGTAGGTTTCTTATCTCTGAGTCATCTTGCCCTCAGGCTTTTCTCCAAGGGAGTGCAGAGGGCTCCCGAGCCAAGAGCTCACAGCCCTCCACAACTCCCCCTTCTTTTCTTACTAAGAACACTTCACCAACGGCCTTTTTTAAGCAGCGTAAAAAACATGAGAACATAAGCAATACAATAAGAATTACAGTGAAAATCTAAAAAGCACCTTTAACTAAAGAAAGTGCCCACCCTTGGAGTCCCCATTGTCCGAGAAAGTTGTTGAGACCATCTGTGATTCTTTCTTCAGTCTGGATTTGGTGGACTTGATCTTTTAGCAGCTGGACGTTCTTTGAGATGGAGTCACTATGTGATGTTAAATCAAAACAACACATGCCTTCAAAATCTTGACAGCCATGTCCATGGGCTAGGAGCAGGAAGTCAATGGCTGCCCGGTTTTGTAGTGTTGCATATTTGGTGATTTCTTCATCTTGGAGGAGATCGCTAAGGGTGGCAGATGTTGCACTGGCCTGCTTGCTCTTTTTTTCCCCTTTCTTTGTTTAAAAATGAATACTGTTTGGGGGTGTAGAGAGTTTGGGATATACTGGTTGGGGGTAAGTGAGGGCTAGGGAGGAGAGGGAGGGGAGGGAACAGGAAGGTAGGTATATGGGTAAGTGGGGCTTTGGGGACAACTAGGGAATAACTTGTTACTTATAACAGCATTGGCCAGGTGTATGACTGGCCTGTAGTTTGTGTTTCTTAAGTGGAGTTTTTCTTGGGGCTGTGTGACCTGGTGACGGGACGGTGGATTTTACTTGGCAGTTGACGCTTCCTCTGTCTCCAGGCTGAGCATCTCTGGTTGTCCGGACCTGATGTGTCAAGACTCTAGGATATTTCGGTTATTATTTGTGGAGACAGTGTCTGCAGCCCCTAAGTATGGTTTGATGTTTTTTCCTGGGAACCATTTGGGGCCAGATGGTAGTGAAACACAGGCATACCCTCTCCTCCAGGTAACCAACTGGAAAGGTCCAAAAATCTGGTGTGTTTCTGGGTCCTTGACTAGCACCGGTGATTTCTCAGTGAGCTTAGCTTGGGCCAAATTCATGAAGTGTCGGAGTACGGGGGGATCAGGCTCTGATGATGTACGATTTAGGAAATTAATAACATAGAGGGCTTTACAGTCTCTCAATGGGGGACATAATCTCTGCTTCTCTCCGTTGTGGATTGAGGACTCTTTTGAGGGTCTGGTGAGTCCTTTCTATGATGGACTGTCCTGTGGGATTGGCGGGTATGCCCCTCATGCGTCTTATTCCCCATTGATTGAAGAAGTCTTAATTTGCAGGAGGTATAGGCGGGCCCATTATCTGTTTTTATTTGTTCAGGGACTCCCAGGGTGGCAAATGCAAGGAGAAAATGCTTGATGGTGTGGGTGGCATTCTCTCCCACGTGGGCTGATGCAAACACAGCCCCAGAAAATGTGTTGACTGACAAGTGTACATACTTTGACTTTCCAAAGGATGGGAAGTGGGTTACGTCAGACTGCCATGATTGGCAGCTGTTTAGGCCTCGGGGATTGACCCCGGTACCCATAGATGGTATCTGGTAATTTTGGCAGTTCGGACACATTGCTACAATTGCTCTCGCTTGGTCTTTCAAGAGTTTGAACATCCTGATGAGGGCGGGTACATTTTGATGAAAAAATGCATGTGATAACTTTGCCTGGGCGAAGATGTCAGGGATGTTAGCAGTCTCTGCCGACATGGCTAGCGCATCAGCTCTCCTGTTCCCTTCTGTAATGGCACCTGGGAAGTCAGTGTGTGACCTTACATGCATAATATGGTAAGGTTGTTTTCTGTAGGAGATTAAATTAATTAATGTAGAAATCAATTGGTGTAAGTTTGGGTTGGAGACCTCCTTGAGAAAGGCATGTTCAGCCCTCATAGCTATACCAGCAACATAAGCCGAATCTGTGATCAGATTAAAGGGTTCGTCTTTGAATTTCTCAAAGGCTCTGACCACGGCTGCAAGTTCGGCAATCTGTGGTGATCCTTCCACAATTTGGACATCAGACTCCCACTCCTGAGTTTTGGGGTCCCTCCAAGTCATTACCAACTTGTGAGATGACCCTGAGCCATCAGTAAAAACAGTTAGAGCTTTGAGAGGTGTTCTACTTTGGATTAATTTTTGGATCAAATTGAAGGCCAAATTGCAATTAAAAAGCCTATGTTTTGGCATGTGGATGGAAATTTGGCCTGGGTAGCTATCCAGGGTGAAATGGAGGCTCTCATTGGTCTGGAGCAAATGCTCCAGGTCCCCAGTGGTCAATGGCAAATATATGCATGTGAATTCGCATCCTGCAAGAGAGCAGAGGCAAGTTCTGGCCTTTTTTATTAGATGTGACATCATTTCTTGAGGAGTAGTTATTGTTTTCATAGGCTGATTGCTTGCAAAGATCCATTCAAGTATTAACAAAGGGTCTCTGAGTTGAGGATCCCACTGAAAGATTAGCCCATGGAAACGGGGGGCCTTACCCAAAATGGAAAACTGGAGGGGCACTTGATGTGATGCGCTTGACGTGAAGATAGGGCCTCCTGGACTTTGGGGATGGAATCTCGGGCTTCCGGTCTGAGGGTGCGTGGAGAGTCCAGGTACTCACTGCTGCGGAGAAGACTGAAGAGGGGGGCGAGATCTTCTGTTGTAATCCCTAGCAGGGGACGTATCCAATTGATGGATCCGCATTACTTGTGTAAGTCTCTTAGGGTCTTTGGGTCATCTTGAATGGCGAGTTGCTGGGGTGCGATGGTTCTTTCACGGATCTGGAATCCGAGGTAAGTCCATGGGCTGGTGTACTGCGCTTTGTCTCCACGAATCTCGAACCCTGCTTTCTCTATAGCTTCAATAGTCCCTTTGATAGTCCCGTCCAAATAAGTCTTATCTGATGCACAGATCAGAATGTCATCCATATAGTGGTGGATAATTGCATCTGGGAACAGCTTCCGGACAGGGGACAGAACGTGAACAACCTACCACTGGCATATGGCCTGGCTGTTCTTCGTGGATTGGGGGAGGACAAGCCAGTGGTACCTTTTGAGTGGAGCCTTTCTGTTGAGGGAAGGGACGGAAAAAGCAAAGCAGGGGGCGTCTTGAGGATGGAGTGGGATGTTGAAGAAACAGTCTTTTATATCTATGATGGCAAGCATCCAGTCTCTGGGCAGCATCGATGGTGAGGGCAGGCCGGGCTGGAGGGCACCCATGTCCTCAATGAGTTCATTGATCTTACGGAGGTCGTGGTGTAGCCGCCACCTGTCCTTGCCGGGCTTTTTCAGCACAAAGACAGGGGAGTTCCAAGGGCTGGTGGTCTCGATGATGTGACCTTTGCCAAGCTGTTCCTCTACGAGGGCTTCCAGGGCGCACAGCTTTGTCTTTGAAAGGGGCCACTGCTCGAACCACACTGGGTTCTTTTGTTTCCAGGTGAGCCAAGGGATGGAAGGTGGTGTGTGCCTCTCAGTGGCCCCAGTTAAAAATCCATACTGGGGATGTGTAAGGAAGCCCCCCACTGGGTCAAAAGGTCCCTGCCCCATAACATGATGGGGGCCCTCACCACGAATGGCCAGATGGTCGCTATCTTGCCTTCAGGGCCTTCGACGGTGACATTCCGCTTGCTTCGCGTAGACACTGTGGTTCCACCAATTCCAGAAATCATGCCTGCCGCCGGCTGCAATTCCCAGTTTGCTGGCCAGTTGGAGTGGGCGATGATGGTCATGTCTGCGCCAGTGTCCAGCATCTCTACTTGGTACACCTGCTCCCCTTTGCAGAGCAGGCCGCATTCAATGATAGGCTTATTTGAGCCTACAACCTGTGCCCCCATTATCGTTGGATTGAGTGGAATCTGTCTTGGGCAGTCCTGTGGAAGCAAAAAGGCTTGTGCAATTGGTGTTTCCTGTGAAAGGTAAAAGGCTGGGTCTGTGCAGCAAAGCTGGACAAAGATCTCTTGTCCGGGGTGTACTGTTTGTATTTCCAGCAATACGAAAATTTGTTCTGGACCATGAAAATTGTCACCCGGTATGAGAATGTCCCATGGACTGTTTTGTGGTCTGTATTTCCGTGTGGGGATATGGTAAAAACACTCATCTGTAAAGTCAATGGACAGCGATGTTACCAGCTGGCGTCGGGTTCCCATCTGTATTGGTCCATGTGGTGGGTCTCTCTTATGTGCACTGGGGTCTCCGGAGATGATGGTGCCTTCTGAGGTCCACCTGTCTGCTCCTGATACTTGGCGGTGGGCTTCACATACCCATTGAGGTGGTACGGCTTTTGATTTTTTGTCATAGCGCGAGGCCGTCCCGCGCTCCGCTGGAAGTTTCCCAGGCGCTGTGGGCACCGCTGCTGTCTCTGGGGCCTCTGGTAGCTGGTGCGACGGCCCTGGGTGGGTGACTATTCTGAGCAGTCTTTTATAAAGTGTCCAAATTCTCCGCAATTGAAACAGCGAGCATTATCTTTTGAGGCTACTGCTGCAAATGCACCAGATACCCCTTCTGCAATTCCCTTAACAACTGCTTGGGCAACTGTGTTTTCAGTGGATGTATAGATGCAAGAGATGAGGTGGAAATCCCTCATCTGCCTCATGTTCATCGACAAGGACAGAGACTGAAAACCCAAAGCCCCCAAAGGGGAAAGAGGACTTTTGCACAAAGAAGTCCAGCCAGATCCTGGTGGAATGTCTGCCAAATGCAGGTGCCCAGAACTGGTACACACTCCTGAGAAAGCTGGTGCAGGCCACGGTAGACTTCGTCGTCCTTGCTGTTGAGGTGGAAAGGACTGCGTAGGATGGTTTGTACTGTACACCTGCTTCCGTACTACGAAACAATGGGCCTTGTTTCCCCCACCATCTTGGCCAGCTGCCCCTCGCCTTTGAAAAGATTACCCCAAAACAATGGGCCTTATTTCCCCACCTCTTGGCCAGCTGCTCCCCACTTTCAAAAAGACTATAAAGGGACTTTCTGAGAAGACCCCTATGAGATCTCCTCACGGACAAGATGGAATCTATCGGCTCTGGACCACAAGGACTTCGTTGTGCTATGGTAGCTATAACCCCCTCTTTCTCTCTATGCTTTGCTTCCCTATATCTCTCTCCTCCTCTATCGCATAATCATGTTGTTGGCACTCAATAAAAGTGCTTTTGATTTTGATTGAAACTAAAAATTATTGTCCCTGTTTCTTTTGCACTCTGAGATTCGGTTAACGAACCATCACTACTCCTGCTTGTGCTAGCGGATCGTGACATTAAATTGGCGTCACGGACAGGATTCTGACAGACAGAAGGGGTTGCAAGTTTTCTGTGTAGTCTGTAATAGGGGAAGGCCGTTTTGCTCCAGCCGCACTTAGCCTGACACTCCGAAAGGGTGAGCGGTGTCTAGAAAGCAAGGGGGGCATCTCGAATTTCCTGCAAACTGCACATGCCTAGGTGAAAAGCACCCCTATACTCTGTTGAGGGCTCTGTCTTCAGAATTTCACAAAAGGATCTCTTGGTGCAAAAGGGGGAGCGTTGTGTTTCTTTTTTAAAAGATGGGTGTGTAAGGAGTTTGGTCTACTTGGTGTGGCGAAGAGACAACGGTTAATAACTTAAGGCGTACCTCCCAAGTAGATTTTAGTCTCTTCACCCACTTTAGAGAAGCGAAGGGAGACACAGCCCAATTCTCAGGTTGTGGATGCAACTAATTCTTACCTCCCTGAAGAGGTTTTTACTATCCCTTCACAACATGACCTCAAACTCTAGAACAAAAGATACAGCTGCATTTTATGCTTTGTTAGCAAAACACAATTCCAGACCCTCTCCGGGAGGGGAAGAGTGGGCACTTAATAACTGGTTTAATTTAGAAAATGTGATTGATAGAATTTACTCTTTACAACATGGGGCAAAATTTAAATTTCGCCGAGATAAAGCTGTAATTTGCTCAGTCCTAGGAGCATGTCTTACATGAGCTATAGATCACCACTTTAAGCGGTGCAGTAAACAAGAAGCAATAATAGGCTCTCTCCAAAACCTAGTGGAAATTTTGCAAAAACAATTTGATGAGGAAAGGAATGAGAATCACTTGCTGCAAGCTGCTTTGAGAGAGGAATATCTTAAGAATTCAAGGAACACTGACTTACCACAAGATACAGAGGAAAAGTAAACAATTTACCCCCAGAAAGAATTACAGGTAGTAAAAAATTGTGGGGAAAACTACTGTCCTCGTATGAGACCTTTAATTAGACAGAATACAATTATCTCAATGATGAAGATTATGACCCACATATCACCACTAAACAAATCCCATTTACTGCTACTGAACTAGCTAAGTTGAAAAAGGAATATGGGCAGCTTTCCCACTAATCTGAAACAGAATATGTCTTTTGAGTGTCACTCACTGGAGGAGACCAAATTCATTTAACTGAACAGGAGGCCAGTGGATATTGGGGATATGGAGTTTTCTTAACAACAGGAGACAGACGAAACACATGGTCCCTGACTCAGCGTGCAGCTTTCTGGGCTGGGGGACTCAACCCTCTAGAAAGGGGAGATCCTTTAGCTATAGTTAGTACCCCGACCAACTTCTAGAAAGCGTTCACAAAGCCTCTTGTCTGCAAATGATACATGAAAGGAAATTAATTCCTGGATATGAATCCCCTATGCAACTGCCTGTGAAACCTGAAATGATGACCCCTTGTCTTAGGTTACAATGCTATGTATTCTATCACCATCTTCGTGGGATGCTGGGGGCCGGGCGTGGCAGTGTTCCTGATGGCTGCAGAATAGTTTGCTAATGGGCCGGTCGTTGGGGCCGGATGGGCACTTCACTCACCCCAAACATTGCAGATAGTGGCTCATCATCCCATTGTGAGATGCCCCGCCCAGGGGGAGGAACCAATGTATCCCGATCTGCATATAAACTGAGATTTGAAGCACTATAGGCAGCTTTTTCCACGGGATTCCCAGAGGAAGACCAGACCCTTCTACACCACCACTGGACCTTCAGAGGAGAACTACACCTTTCTCAGGATCATTGCTTCAACAGAACCGCATCTATCACTCCCAGAGGACTGCAGCCACCTTCTAAGTGGACTACTACCAACACCCTGACCGACAGGGTGTCAGGTTGTATTCTGACTCTGTCAGTGGTTTCTTTTTTCTTTTTTTTTTGTATTACTACATTTTTCCTATTAAATTGTAGTTCTGACTTTGAGCCTCTCACTGATTTGCTTTCAAACTACCACATTTTTTGGCGCCCAAACGTGAGGCCAGGCCCTGAGGAAAGTCAGAATTACAATTTTGTGTTCTAGAAGCGACCTATTCACCATGATACTCAACATGCTTACATGTGTCCTGTACCTTGCTCTGTATATATTTCCGCAGACAGGGAATTACCTGCCTGTGGTAATGCTCCTGTGTAGGCCGGGGTATCGTATAAAAATTGCTTTACTAGTTTACTATGTCTATTGCATGATAACCTCCAAGGCAATGAACACCATTCGGAATATATACTCAATTTTGTTTGCTTGTCCTGGTATGGGCTGTTACATCTGGGGCCTCCTCAACAATCGCACCCAGCCCCTAGGGGAAAGAGTAGAGAATGGTTTCTTTCAGCCTTTCAGACCTGACACAACAGTTTTTGAAAATATTGAGTTCCCTTTGGATGTCAAAGATGGTATAATCTTGCTGTTAGTTCTGCTTTGTCTTCTTTGTACAGCCTGCACTGTGTACACCATGCTTAGAGTCAGAACAATGCTTGATGCAGCACAGTATCCTCAGGATGAGGACAAGAAAAGCAGCAAAACAACAGGCACCGTATCTAAACAAACTGTCATGGAGGAAAAAGAGACCAAAAGAAACGACAGAGTCTCCACACAAGCCATCACCAAGCCAGAACAGCCTAAGCCAGTAGCAGTTGCCCCCCTTCAGAAAAAGAAAACCAGGAGCAAATCAGCCCGCACAGCGACCGATGAGGAGGAGGCTGGACCTTCGCACCAAGCAGAAGAGACGGAGCCAGAGATCATCACTCGCTCTTTATCCCTGGGTGAGCTGCGTGACCTACGGAGGGAGTTCACCCGCCAGACAAATGAATCCATCCTGACCTGGCTTCTTTGCATCTGGGATGCTGCAGCCAATGACACCATGCTAGATGGAAGTGAGGCCAGGCAACTTGGATCCCTGACCCAGGATGTGGTCATTGACCAGAGGATCGGGAAAACCCAAGAAACTCTCAGCCTCTGGTGGCGACTGCTGGCAAGTGTAAGGGACAGATACCTTTGTAAAGAAGACCTCCAGGTGCACCAAGGAAAATGGAGCACAATGGAACAAGGTATCCGATGCCTGAGAGAATTGGCCGTGCTGGAGATCATTTTCTCAGAAGATGAGAGATTCCCTAAGAACCCAGATGATGTCTAATGCACGTCACAGATGTGGTTGAGATTCGCATGGCTTGGACCAGAGATATACTCCCGTTACCTAGCAACACTGCAATGGAGGGAAGGAGTGGACAAGGTGGGAGTACTGGTCAACAAACTAAGGATTTATGAGGACACTGTCACTGCCCCATTTCGCACCCATGTCTCATCTGTGGAAACAAAGCTGGCTGAGCATTTCCGGAACTTGGAAGAGAAACTCAGAAAGGAGCTGAAGCAAGAAATTCACCACATCTCGCCAGAACCAACAAAGGTCTCTGCTCTTAAGAGCCAACATTCCCTAGCCAGAGAAAGAAGATACACTCCACAAGGTAACCTCTGGTTTTTCCTTCAGGAGCATGGAGAAGACATGAGAAAGTGAGACAGAAAACCCACCTCTTCCTTAGCAGCCCGAGTACGTGAACTGAAAAGAGGAACAGCTACCACAAGGAGCCCACCTAGAGTCAACGCTGCTCCAGTCTCTTGTGGACAGAACTCAGAACAGTATAGGAATGATGATATGACCGATCCTCTTGAAGGGACCTCAAGAACATATTTACAGGAAGAGAGCAACGTGTACCACAATCAGGAATAGAGGGGCCCTGCCTCTAGCCAGGTAGAGGAAAGGGACAACCGGATCTATTGGACTGTGTGGATCCAATGGCCTGGCACGTCTGACCCACAAAGATACACGGCTTTGGTTGACACCGGCGCTCAATGTACCCTGATGCCATCAAGGTACGTGGGAACAGAATCTATTTCTATTTCTGGGGTGACAGGAGGATCCCAGCAGCTGACTGTATTGGAAGCTGAAGTGAGTTTACTGGGAATGAGTGGCAGAAACACCCCATCGTGACTGGCCCAGAGGCTCCATGCATCCTGGGCATAGACTATCTTAGAAATGGGTATTTCAAAGACCCAAAAGGACATCATTGGGCTTTCGGGATAGCCGCAGTAGAAACAGAAGACATCCAACAGCTAAATACCTTGCCTGGTCTCTCAGATGACCCTTCTGCTGTGAGACTGCTAGAAGTTGAAGAACAGCAGGTACCAATCGCCACGGCGACAGTGCACCGACGACAGTACCGCACAGACAGAGACTCTGTGGTTCCCATCCACGAGATGATTCATAAACTGGAGAGCCAAGGGGTGGTCAGCAAAGCTCATTCACCCTTTAACAGCCCTATATGGCCAGTGCGTAAGTCCAGTGGAGAATGGAGACTGACAGTAGATTATCGTGGCCTGAATGAGGTCACACCACCACTGAGTGCTGCTGTGCCAGACATGTTGGAACTTCAGTATGAACTGGAATCCAAGGCAGCAAAGTGGTACGTGACCATCGATATTGCCAATGCGCTCTTCTCCATTCCTCTGGCAGCAGAGTGCAGGCCTCAGTTTGCTTTCACCTGGAGGGGCGTGCAGTACACCTGGAACAGACTCCCCCAGGGGTGGAAGCACAGCCCCACCATCTGCCATGGACTGATCCAGGCTGCACTGGAAAAGGGTGAGGCTCCAGAACATTTGCAGTACATCGACAACATCATCGTATGGGGGAACACAGCAAAGGAAGTCTTTGAGAAAGGAAAGAAGATTATCCAGATTCTCCTAAGAGCTGGTTTTGCCATCAAGCGAAGTAAGGTTAAGGGACCCGCTCAAGAAATCCAGTTCTTAGGAGTCAAGTGGCAAGATGGACGTCGCCAGATCCCGACAGAAGTAGTCAACAAGATCACTGCTATGTCCCCACCTACGAACAAGAAGGAAACCCAGGCTTTTCTAGGAGCTGTCGGGTTTTGGAGAATGCATATCCCGGAATACAGCACAATTGTAAGCCCTCTTTACCTCGTGACACGAAAAAGAAATGATTTCCAGTGGGGTCCTGAGCAACAACAAGCATTCAAACAAATTAAGCAGGAGATTGCCCATGCAGTAGCCCTTGGGCCAGTCAGAACAGGGCAGGATGTGAAAAATGTGCTCTACACTGCGGCCGGGGAGAATGGTCCAGTCTGGAGCCTGTGGCAGAAGGGACCTGAAGAGGCTCGAGGACGACCACTTGGGTTCTGGAGTCGGGGATACAAAGGATCCGAGGCCACCTATACCCCAAGTGAGAAAGAGATTCTTGCGGCTTATGAAGGAGTTCGAGCTGCCTCGGAAGTAATTGGCACCGAAGCACAGCTGCTTCTGGCACCCCGACTACCAGTGCTGGGTTGGATGTTCAAGGGAAGGGTTCCTTCCACACATCATGCCACCGACGCCACATGGAGCAACTGGATTGCGCTGATCACACAGCGAGCCCGGATAGGAAACCCTAATCGCCCTGGGATTCTGGAAATTATAACAAACTGGCCTGAAAGTGAGACTTTTGGATTATCTTCTGAAGAAGAGGAGGGGCAAGTGACACGTGCTGAGGAAGCCCCACCATATAACGAGCTACCGGAGAGTGAAAGACGATATGCCCTCTTCACTGATGGTTCCTGCTGAATTGTGGGTGCTAACCGGAAGTGGAAAGCTGCTGTATGGAGCCCTACATGACGAGTTGCACAAGCTACTGAGGGAGAAGGTGGATCGAGTCAGGTCGCAGAGCTTAAAGCCGTCCAGCTGGCTTTGGATATTGCTGAGCGAGAGAAGTGGCCTCGGCTCTATCTCTACACTGACTCCTGGATGGTAGCTAACGCTCTGTGGGGTTGGTTGAATCGCTGGAGAAAGGCAATCTGGCAGCGCAGAGGGAAACCCATCTGGGCCGCTGAGATTTGGCAGGACATCGCTACTGTCCTAGTTTAGGGCAAATGTTAGGAGGAGACCTCCAAGGGGGTCTCCTCTAGACAAGCCAATTTCAGCCACTCCTCCCCCAAACCGGTTCGGGAAAAGATTTCCTGAGAGAAAAAGTGGAAAAAACTATTTATTTAATAAGCAGAATATTCACAAGTTTGGAAACAAAAATTGAATGATATAAAAGAATGAAACCTCTCCTTTCTCTGCAGAGATGGTAGATACAGAGAGTCCTCCTGTGGGTGCGGCTGTGTCAGCCTCAGTCCCTCCAGAGGCTGGGGCCGATGGCCAGGCCCGGCTGCAGAGTCGGGGGGCCCCCGGGGGATTGTCCTGATGTCTTGGACCACAGAGATGCTGACCAGTCCCAGAAGAAATAAACCAGTAAAAGAAATAAAGTCTCTCTCTCTCTGCAAAAGCCGAGAGATTTCAGAGAGCACCCAGCTGCGAACTCCAAGAAGCACACAGAGAGCTTATCTCTATTTTTCTGTCTCCGCTTCGAGCGCAGTCTCTGAAGGAATTTCCGGGGGAGTAAGGTGTAACTCCTGTAGACAAACTGTGTGCGTTTTCTCTCCCCCCTTCACCCTCTTCACTCTCTCTCTCTCTGGGCCTAACTTAAAGCTACAGAACTTAATACCTGGCATAAGCAGGACAGACGATTGGGGATACAAGCATCATACAGTCAACCCAGGACATTCCACCCCTTATCCCCATATCGTCAACTCACTACCAAAACTAATATATTCTGATTCTAAACACGCATACATTATACACATATATAGGTACACATATATCAGTATATAGCTATATATATATAAAATGGCAGTAAAATCCAGCAAATAGTGATATTTAAACATGGTTCTCACCCAATAATCAGATCTTCCTGGGGTACACATCGTGTTGTTCCATCTTTCTGCATTATCCACCATGTGTAACCTGGTCCCTGAGCAAAGACAACCCCACGGATGGGTTTGTCTGTATTGGAGGCAGAATTGACCCAAACAGTCTTCCCTAACAGACCTCTAACATGAACCACTGGGACCTTGTCTCCATCTACTGTGTGCAGGGATTCGGATTGGGCAGGCCCTGCTCGATTGGTAGAGCCTCGAGTGTTAACTAACCAGGTGGCCTTTGCTAAATGCTGTTCCCAATTTTTGAAAGATCCCCCACCCAATGCTTTCAAAGTGGTTTTTAACAGTCCATTGCACCTCTCCACTTTGCCTGAAGCTGGTGCATGGTAGGGGATATGGTACACCCACTCGATGCCATGTTCCCTAGCCCAGGTGTTTATAAGGCTGTTCTTGAAATGAGTCCCATTGTCTGACTCAATTCTCTCTGGGGTACCATGTCTCCAAAGAACCTGTTTTTCAAGGCCCAGGATGGTGTTCCGGGCAGAGGCATGAGGCACAGGGTAGGTCTCCAACCATCCTGTGGTGGCTTCTACCATTGTGAGAAGTAGCGCTTGCCTTGGCAGGTTTGAGGCAGTGTGATGTAATCAATCTGCCAAGCCTCTCCATACTTATATTTGGACCACCGTCCACCATACCATAGGGGTCTCACTCGCTTTGCCTGCTTAATTGCAGCACACGTCTCACAATCATGGATCACCTGGGAGATGCTGTCCATGGTTAGGTCCACCCCTCGGTCTCGTGCCCATTTATAGGTAGCACCTCTACCTTGATGACCTGAGGCATCATGGGCCCATCGGGCTAGGAACAACTCTCCCTTGTGTTGCCAATCTAAGTCTATCTTTGACACTTCTATCTTTGCAGCCTGATCTACCTGCTTGTTGTTCTGGTGTTCTTCGTTAGCCCGATTTTTAGGGATATGGGCATCTACATGGCGGACTTTCACAGGTAGCTTTTCTACTCGGGCAGCAATGTCTTTCCATTCTTCAGCAGCCCAGATTGGTTTTCCCCTACGTTGCCAATTGGCCTTCTTCCACTTCTCCAGCCATCCCCACAGAGCATTGGCTACCATCCATGAATCAGTGTAAAGATAGAGTTTTGGCCACTTCTCTCTTTCAGCAATGTCCAGGGCCAGTTGAACGGCTTTGAGCTCAGCGAGTTGACTTGATCCACCGTCTCCTTCTGTAGCTTCTGCAACCTGTCGTGTAGGGCTCCACACAGCTGCTTTCCATTTTCGGTTCATCCCTACGATACGGCAAGAACCATCCGTAAAAAGAGCGCAGCATGCTTCTTCTGCTGGCAGTTGATTGTACGGTGGAGCTTCCTCAGCCCGTGTCACTTGCTCTTGTTCTTCTTCATCAGTGAGACCAAAGTTTTCGCCTTCAGGCCAATTTGTAATTATCTCCAAAATCCCAGGGCGATTCAATTTTCCAATGCGGGCGCGTTGTGTTATGAGAGCAATCCACTTGCTCCATGTAGCACTGGTGGCATGGTGGGTAGAGGGAACCTTTGCTTTGAACATCCACCCCAGCACCGGTAGTCGGGGTGCCAGGAGGAGTTGTGCTTCCGTGCCAATTACCTCCGAGGCGGCTTGAACTCCTTCATAGGCGGCCAAGATTTCCTTCTCTGTGGGGGTGTAGTTGGCTTCGGACCCTCTATAACCTCGACTCCAGAATCCTAGTGGTCGACCCCGAGCCTCCCCAGGCACCTTCTGCCAAAGGCTCCATGACAGACCATGGCTCCCGGCTGCAGAGTAGAGCACATTTTTCACATCTGGTCCTGTCCTGACTGGGCCAAGTGCCACCGCATGAGCAATTTCCTTTTTGATCTGGGTGAAGGCTTGCTGCTGTTCAGGGCCCCACTGGAAAGTGTTCTTCTTGCGGGTAACCAGATAAAGAGGGCTCACAATCTGGCTGTACTCGGGAATATGCATTCTCCAAAAGCCTATGGCCCCTAGGAAAGCTTGTGTTTCCTTCTTGCTGGTTGGTGGAGACATTGCTGTAATCTTATTGATAACCTCAGTGGGAATCTGACGCCGTCCATCTTCCCATTTTATCCCTAGGAACTGGATCTCTCGAGCAGGTCCCTTAACTTTGCTCTTCTTGATGGCAAAACCGGCTTTTAGGAGAATCTGGATAATTTTTTCCCCTTTCTCAAACACTTCTGCTGCCGTGTTCCCCCACACAATGATGTCATCAATGTACTGGAGATGTTCTGGAGCCTCACCCATTTCCAGTGCAGCCTGGATCAGTCCATGGCAGATCGTGGGGCTGTGCTTCCACCCCTGGGGCAGCCGATTCCATGTGTACTGCACACTTCTCCAGGTGAAGGCAAACTGGGGCCTGCATTCTGCTGCCAAAGGGATGGATAAAAATGCATTTGCAATGTCAACAGTGGCATACCACTTTGCTGCCTTGGACTCCAGCTCGTACTGGAGCTCCAGCATGTCTGTCACAGCAGCACTCAATGGTGGAGTCACTTCATTCAAAGCACGATAGTCTACAGTCAATCTCCATTCCCCTTCAGACTTGCGCACAGGCCAGATGGGGCTGTTGAAGGGTGAGTGGGTTTTGCTGACCACCCCTTGGCTCTCCAGCTCACGAATCAGCTTGTGGATGGGAATCACAGCATCTCGAGTTGTTCTGTACTGTCGGTGATGCACTGTCGAAGTGGCAATCGGCACATGTTGTTCTTCTCCCTTCAGCAGCCCAACTGCAGATGGGTTCTCTGATAGTCCAGGCAAGGTATTCAATTGCTTAATGCCCTCTGTCTCCACAGCAGCTATCCCAAAAGCCCACCTGAGTCCTTTTGGGTCTCTGAAATAGCCATTTTGGAGGAAATCTATGCCCAAAATGCATGGGGCCTCTGGGCCAGTCACAATAGAATGTTTCTTCCACTCATTTCCAGTCAGGCTCACCTCAGCTTCCACCAAAGTCAAATCCTGTGATCCCCCAGTCACGCCAGCGATAGAGACAGATTCTGCCCCCACAGGTCTTGATGGGATTAATGTGCACTGTGCACCAGTGTCAACCAAAGCCTCATATTTTTGTGGTTCTGATGTGCCAGGCCAACGAATCCACACAGTCCAAAACACACGGTTTTCCCTAGCCTCCACCTGGCTGGAGGCAGGGCCTCTCTAAGCCTGGTTATCCTTCTTTCCCTGGGTGTACATCTTGGAGGTTCCTTCAAGGGGATAGAACATGTCGTCATCATCATCATCATCATATCTGGCAGATCGGCTGTGGGCAACTGGAGCGGCTTCCTTTCTGGTAGAACTTCCTTTCTGAGTCTTAGCCTCCTTTAGTTCACGTACTCGTTGTGCCAGAGCAGGAGTGGGTTTTCCATCCCACCTTCTCATGTTTTCCCCACAATCATACAGGAAAAACCACAGATCACGTCGTGAGGGGTACCTTCTCTCCTTGTCTGGGGGACGTCTATGTTTGGTAACAGGACCTCTGAACTGTACTGCTGAGATTTGGAGAAGGTCCTTTCTCAGTGTCTTGTGATTCTCTTCCACCTTATCTTCCATTTTCTGTAGACGTTCTTCCACAGCTGCAGTTCTTGCATGTGTTGGGCCATGCACGGCATCTGCATACGCTCGGAGTTTCCTCACCATATCAAGCACAGTCTCATCTCCATCATCCCACTTCATTATTGTTAGAGTCTTAGAATGTTCTTCTGGCCCAAGTCGTACAAGTCTTCGCCACATTATGGGTGTACATATTACCAAGTCTGGATTCCTAGGTGTATTTGGATCCTCTGAGAAAACAATCTCTGCCACGGCCATTTCTCTCAAGTGTTGGATCCCTTGTTCTATTGTCTTCCACTGAGTCTGCTGCATATAGAGATCGTCTGTACACAGATATCTGCGTGCCACAACTCCCAAGACTCGTGACCATAGACTCTTAGGGCGAGCCCCCTTTACTGTTTCCTGGTTGATAACCGGTTCATATGACAGATGTCCCAAATGCCTCGCTTCAGTACTGTCTAGAATTGTAACGTCGCTTGCAGCATCCCAAAGACGGACTAACCAACTAATTATAGATTCATCAGGTCGTCGAGTGTAATCCTTTCTTAGGCCACAAAGGTCCTTCACGGAAAGAGTGTCTTCTGCTCTTGAGTCAGTTGCTGCCCCTGAGGGTCCTCCCCCGCCATTGCCATCATCATCATCATCATCCACTGGTCGATCAGTTTTGGTTTTGCGCTTCTGTCCCGCAGCAGCGACTGCCAGTGGCTTAGGCTCACTGTCCGGTTTAGCTGCGGGCTTAGGCTCACTGTCCGGTTTAGCTATGGGCTTAGGTTCACTATCTGTTTTAGCTACTGGCTTGGGCTCACTGTCTGGTTTAGTTGTAACCTGAGCAACTGGGGTATTTACTGCAGCCTGAGTGACTGGGGTGTCTACTGCAGCCTGAGCAACTGGGGTGACTACTGCAGCCTGAGCGACTGGGGTGTCTACTGCATCCTGAGTGACTGGGGTATCTACTGATTCATCTTCCTGTCCCCCTGCCTCTATCTGCTGCCCTACAGTATCTAGCAGCGCGTGATAAGCATATGCCAGGGCCCAGCTTATTGCAATGATCCTTTCCTCCTTAGAACCATCATTACACTTCTCTTTCAGGTATTTCGCCACCTCAGCTGGGTTCTGTATTTGGTCACGTGGAAAGTCCCAAGCTATGGGTTCTGAGAATTCTTTCAAGATCTGGCCCATATCCTCCCATCCCCCACACCACTCAGGATTTTCCACAACTGGGTCCATTACTGGGTCAGGTGTCTCCTCAGTCCCTCTGGACATATCAGCTCTGATTCTAGAAAAGTTGTAAACCGTATAGACGAAACCCACCAGCTGACATATGAGAAGGGTGGTATCTTTGGCATCCAGGGAAAACTGAACATTCTCAAAATATGATGTAACAGATTGAAAGGAGAAGAAGCGAAGGAAAGGCTGGGAAGCCTCACCCCCTGCTCCTCCTCTAACAAACTGGGTGCAGTTACTAACAAACCCCCAAAACATGCTACTGAAACTAGGACGCAGGGTAGGATGGAGAAACAACAAACCATATGTATTTTGAACAATCCCCAGTACCTTTGCTACCTCTCTATAAATCATTATCACCATGCCCAGCAAAATAGCGACTTTAATCCGTGCCCCTCTACTGTAAAAACTCCATGCCAAGGACAATACTGGAGCTATCTGTGGATAGGAAAACAAACCTAGGGACCAGTAAGCTATAAACACCACCAACAAGCCTAGGGACGAGAGAGACATGGCTACCCCCACGCAGAGAGACACTATGAACTCAAGCAACATGGCTACGGACTGCTTTACAGAGTTAGCACAACCAAAATGCAATCAGTACAAGCTTTTTCCACTTTCTCAAGCCATGCGTTGGGCGCCAAAATATTTGTCCTAGTTTAGGGCAAATGTTAGGAGGAGACCTCCAAGGGGGTCTCCTCTAGACAAGCCAATTCCGGCCGCCCCTCCCCCAAACCGGTTCGGGAAAAGATTTCCTTAGAGAAAAAGTAGAAAAAACTATTTATTTAACAAGCAGAATATTCACAAGTATGGAAAAAAAATTGAATGATATAAAACAATGAAACCTCTCCTTTCTCCGAAGAGATGGTGGATCCAGAGAGTCCTTCTGTGGGTGTGGCTGTGTCAGCCTCAGTCTCTCCAGAGGCTGGGGCTGATGGCCAGGCCCAGCTGCAGAGTCGGGGGGCCTCCGGGGGATTGTCCTGATGTCTTGGACCACAGAGATGCTGACCAGTCCCAGAAGAAAAAAAAAAAACAGCAAAAGAAACAAAGTCTCTCTCTCCCTGCAAAAGCCAAGAGATCTCCGAGAGCACTCTGCTGCGAACTCCGAGAGCACACACAGAGAGCTTATCTCTATTTTTCTGTCCCCGCTTCGAGCGCAGTCTCCGAAGGAATTTCCGGGGGAGTAAGGTGTAACTCCTGTAGACAAACTGTGTGCATTTTCTCTCCCCCCCTTTACTCTCTTCACTCTCTCTGTCTCTCTGGGCCTAACTTAAAGTTACAGAACTTAATACCCGGCATAAGCAGGACAGACGATTGGGGATACAAGCACCTTACAGTCAACCCAGGACAGCCCTAAACTAGGACAAGGAGTCATAGGAGTAGTCTTAGTGAGTAGTCATAGAGTGGTCTGTAGTTGTGATAAATACATATTATAGTATTGGCTTTTCGCATGTGTTAAAATGAATGCTATGTGTGTAATGTTAATCCTTATAAAAGTAGCTTTTTTTTAAGAAATATAATGTTTACTAAATGCTTTTTCTTTGTTAGATATAGTTGAGAAATAACTAATATAGCTGTGTTAAAATGTACCTAACTTACAATAAGCCACCTGCTTAGCTGGATAAACTAAACACAGGTGTGACAGGTACCTGCCGCAGGACATCTCTATCAACAACAACCATCTGTTGGAAATTGATGGATGAAGGAAGATACTGAACCCTCCAAAAGGACCACGCATGCTCTAAAATGCGGACCCAAGGAGGAGTCATGCTAACTGATTCTTGGAACATGTAAAATAGCTTAAGGAAAAGTTTGAATATACATAATTGTCTATGAATATGCAATAGGCTGATGCAATAAGAAAAGTATATAAAGAGAATCTCTCACCTTAACAGGTGTGCTCTTGGCTCAGTGCCAGGGGTACCCAGCATCCTGGGCGTTGTAACCTTTTGCTCTATCCTGTCCCTTATTGTCTTTTATTAAACCTTTAAATTTTAACAGGAGAGTGGACCTCTTTTTTCACGGTAGTAGTCTTAGTCTCTGTCTGTATAATAAAGGACTTTGCACATCACCACCTCGTCAGAGAAGTTCTTGGCCCTGTGTTGAATACTGTAAATGGTGCCCTCGTGTGAGATATGAACAAGGCGATGACTGGCTAAATATATAGCCTCCGGCAGTTGTAGCCTCGCAGACGAGAATCCACTTCGGGGGATAAGTGGAAAATCCGGCCGGCATGGAATCCCTGATGTTTTTTTCAGGTGACCCGTGAATAGCTTAACACACTGAATCGCGGATCGGGATTCTTTTAAAATGGGCAATCGGACTTCTCTTTACGAGCAGTCGCCTGTCTTTGACTCTCTGAAACAGCTGCTAGCCGAGTGAGGGAAGTTTATCTCTTATCTCTCGCTTGCGTGGTGGCTGAATTTGGCTGCAGCTGACGAGTACTGTGATTTGGCCGTTACGGTGCTCTGTCCGGGACGGGCAGTCATGGAGGCTTTGCAGGGGGAGGAGAGAGCCCTAGCAGCCCGCGAGCCTCCAGCCCTCCCGCTCCCCCCGGCAGCAGTTTCAGATTCTCCGCACGGCCGTTGCAGTGACCGTGGCGTGGCGGCTGATCCTCCCCCAGCTTCTCCCCGCGTCGGGCGGGTGGCGAAAACTTTTCCTTAGCAACGACTTAGCAACAGCGATAGCGACTTCCCCGGCACGGAGACGGCTCGGACCTGAAGGGAAGGGAAAAGCGCAGAGTTCTGCCTGAGAATGTACAGCTGAGAAGTATGGCTGAAGAAGTTCCCCGCGGCTGTGCAAGATACATCCCCCCCCACGGCCAGGCCAGGCCGAGCCCCTCCGCATTAAAGCATTAAAAATTATTATATTTCTATAACAAAAGCAACTTCTACAATGACCAACATCATACACATAGCATTCATTATTTGCGAAAAGCCAACACTATAATATGCATTTATAACACTACCTTTCTGCGCTTGTCTGCTGTGCCTCCTTCCTCCCTCTTCCCTCCCCCCCCCCCCGCTTTTGTCCCCCGCCTCCTTTCTCTAGTGCAGGGGAAGGAAGGGGCGGGGTTGGGAGTGGAGAGGAGCAGGGGGGTTGGGGCGAATTGTAAGCTGAGTTGTAAACTAGATTTAAACAATTTCTAAACTGAATTGTATAAACACAACGAGTTGCCTTTGCATTTTCTGTGAAATGTATGGGATTTCTGATGGAAATTGTATAACTGGATAGGAAACTGTTAACTGGATTGCAATCTGTTTTTGCTGTTTTTCTTGTTGCTTTGTTTTAATGATGGTTGAGTTCTAACTCCTGGTGTATTAATACCTTTAAATGTGTTATTAATAATATAATGTTATAATGTTGTTAGCGTAGGAAAACACATAATCACAGAATGATTATATGGGTGCTTTAATGAAGGGCCCTGGGAGCCAGGGGTCGTGTGGGACCTCAAATCAGGCTCCCCCTTGGATCCGAAAAAATGGTGACATTTATACTACTCTCTTGGATACATTGTTTTCACTCAAGCATGAGTTTTAGCTTCGATACCGTTGCTATTGCATATATTGCTTTTACCCAAACATAAGTTTCAGCCCCCCCCCCTTTCCTACTAGCCTCTACCATTTCTCAGGATTATTACAACTGATTTATTATTCTTACTTATATTTACTAAGCAATCATCTCATTAATCTTGTCATAAGCAATCGTTACAGAAAAAGCACACAAGTA
>JAVTVJ010010733.1:0-13491 GCA_034509425.1 Eopsaltria australis
CCACAGAGCATTGGCTACCATCCATGAATCAGTGTAAAGGTAGAGTTTTGGCCACTTCTCTCTTTCAGCAATGTCCAGGGCCAGTTGAACAGCTTTGAGCTCAGCGAGTTGACTTGATCCACCGTCTCCTTCTGTAGCTTCTGCAACCTGTCGTGTAGGGCTCCACACAGCTGCTTTCCATTTTCGGTTCATCCCTACGATACGGCAAGAACCATCCGTAAAAAGAGCGCAGCATGCTTCTTCTGCTGGCAGTTGATTGTATGGTGGAGCTTCCTCAGCCTGTGTCACTTGCTCTTGTTCTTCTTCATCAGTGAGACCAAAGTTTTTGCCTTCAGGCCAATTTGTAATTATCTCCAAAATCCCAGGGCGATTCAATTTTCCAATGCAGGCGCGTTGTGTTATGAGAGCAATCCACTTGCTCCATGTAGCACTGGTGGCGTGGTGGATAGAGGGAACCTTTGCTTTGAACATCCACCCCAGCACCGGTAGTCGAGGTGCCAGGAGGAGTTGTGCTTCCGTGCCAATTACCTCCGAGGCGGCTTGAACTCCTTCATAGGCAGCCAAGATCTCCTTCTCTGTGGGGGTGTAGTTGGCTTCGGACCCTCTATAACCTCGACTCCAGAATCCTAGTGGTTGACCCCGAGCCTCCCCAGGCACCTTCTGCCAAAGGCTCCATGACAGACCATGGCTCCTGGATGCAGAGTAGAGCACATTTTTCACATCTGGTCCTGTCCTGACTGGGCCAAGTGCCACCGCATGAGCAATTTCTTTTTTGATCTGGGTGAAGGCTTGCTGCTGTTCAGGGCCCCATTGGAAAGTGTTCTTCTTGCGGGTAACTAGATAAAGAGGGCTCACAATCTGGCTGTACTCGGGAATATGCATTCTCCAAAAGCCTATGGCACCTAGGAAAGCTTGTGTTTCCTTCTTGCTGGTTGGTGGAGACATTGCTGTAATCTTGTTGATAACCTCAGTGGGAATCTGACGCCGTCCATCTTCCCATTTTATCCCTAGGAACTGGATCTCTCGAGCAGGTCCCTTAACTTTGCTCTTCTTGATGGCAAAACCGGCCTTTAGGAGAATATGGATAATTTTTTTCCCTTTCTCAAACACTTCTGCTGCCGTGTTTCCCCACACAATGATGTCATCGATGTATTGGAGATGCTCTGGAGCCTCACCCTTTTCCAGTGCAGCCTGGATCAGTCCATGGCAGATCGTGGGGCTGTGCTTCCACCCCTGGGGCAGCCGATTCCATGTGTACTGCACACCCCTCCAGGTGAAGGCAAACTGGGGCCTGCATTCTGCTGCCAAAGGAATGGAGAAAAATGCATTTGCAATGTCAATAGTGGCATACCATTTTGCTGCCTTGGACTCCAGCTCGTACTGGAGCTCCAGCATGTCCGGCAAGGCAGCACTCAATGGTGGAGTCACTTCATTCAAGGCACGATAGTCCACAGTCAATCTCCATTCCCCTTCAGACTTGCGCACAGGCCAAATGGGACTGTTGAAGGGTGAGTGGGTTTTGCTGACCACCCCTTGGCTCTCCAGCTCACAAATCAGCGTGTGGATGGGAATCACAGCATCTCGAGTTGTTCTGTACTGTCGGCGGTGCACTGTCGAAGTGGCAATTGGCACATGTTGTTCTTCTCCCTTCAGAAGCCCAACTGCAGATGGGTTCTCTGATAGTCCAGGCAAGGTATTCAATTGCTTAACGCCCTCTGTCTCCACAGCAGCTATCCCAAAAGCCCACCTGAGTCCTTTTGGGTCTTTGAAATACCCATTTCGGAGGAAGCCTATGCCCAAAATGCATGGGGCCTCTGGGTCAGTCACAATAGAATGTTTCTTCCACTCATTTCCAGTCAGGCTCACCTCAGCTTCCACCAAAGTCAAATCCTGTGATCCCCCTATCACGCCAGTGATAGAGACAGATTCTGCCCCCACATGTCTTGATGGGATTAATGTGCACTGTGCACCAGTGTCAACCAAAGCCTCATATTTTTGTGGTTCTGATGTGCCAGGCCAACGAATCCACACAGTCCAAAAAACACGGTTTTCCCTAGCCTCCACCTGGCTGGAGGAAGGGCCTCTCTAAGCCTGGTTATCCTTCTTTCCCTGGGTGTACATCTTGGAGGTTCCTTCAAGGGGATAGAACATGTCGTCATCATCATCATCATATCTGGCAGATCGGCTGTGGGCAACTGGAGCTGCTTCCTTTCTGGTAGAACTTCCTTTCTGAGTCTTAGCCTCCTTCAGTTCACGTACTCGTTGTGCCAGAGCAGGAGTGGGTTTTCCATCCCACCTTCTCATGTTTTCCCCACAATCATACAGGAAAAACCACAGATCACGTCGTGAGGGGTACCTTCTCTCCGTGTCTGGGGGACGTCTACGTTTGGTAACAGGACCTCTGAACTGTACTGCTGAGATTTGGAGAAGGTCCTTTCTCAGTGTCTTGTGATTGTCTTCCATCTTATCTTCCATTTTCTGTAGACGTTCTTCCACAGCTGCAATTCTTGCATGTGTTGGGCCATGCACGGCATCTGCATACGCTCGGAGTTTCCTCGCCATATCAAGCACAGTCTCATCTCCCTCATCCCGCTTCATTATTGTTAGAGTCTTAGAATGTTCTTCTGGCCCAAGTCGTATAAGTCTTCGCCACATTATGGGTGTACATATTACCAAGTCTGGATTCCTAGGTGTATTTGGATCCTCTGAGAAAACAATCTCTGCCACGGCCATTTCTCTCAAGTGTTGGATCCCTTGTTCTATTGTCTTCCACTGAGTCTGCTGCATATAGAGATCGTCTGTACACAGATATCTGCGTGCCACAACTCCCAAGACTCGTGACCATAGACTCTTAGGGCGAGCCCCCTTTACTGTTTCCTGGTTGATAACCGGTTCATATGACAGATGTCCCAAATGCCTCGCTTCAGTACTGTCTAGAATTGTAACGTCGCTTGCAGCATCCCAAAGACGGACTAACCAACTAATTATAGATTCATCAGGTCGTCGAGTGTAATCCTTTCTTAGGCCACAAAGGTCCTTCACGGAAAGAGTGTCTTCTGCTCTTGAGTCAGTTGCTGCCCCTGAGGGTCCTCCCCCGCCATTGCCATCATCATCATCATCATCCACTGGTCGATCAGTTTTGGTTTTGCGCTTCTGTCCCGCAGCAGCGACTGCCAGTGGCTTAGGCTCACTGTCCGGTTTAGCTGCGGGCTTAGGCTCACTGTCCGGTTTAGCTATGGGCTTAGGTTCACTATCTGTTTTAGCTACTGGCTTGGGCTCACTGTCTGGTTTAGTTGTAACCTGAGCAACTGGGGTATTTACTGCAGCCTGAGTGACTGGGGTGTCTACTGCAGCCTGAGCAACTGGGGTGACTACTGCAGCCTGAGCGACTGGGGTGTCTACTGCATCCTGAGTGACTGGGGTATCTACTGATTCATCTTCCTGTCCCCCTGCCTCTATCTGCTGCCCTACAGTATCTAGCAGCGCGTGATAAGCATATGCCAGGGCCCAGCTTATTGCAATGATCCTTTCCTCCTTAGAACCATCATTACACTTCTCTTTCAGGTATTTCGCCACCTCAGCTGGGTTCTGTATTTGGTCACGTGGAAAGTCCCAAGCTATGGGTTCTGAGAATTCTTTCAAGATCTGGCCCATATCCTCCCATCCCCCACACCACTCAGGATTTTCCACAACTGGGTCCATTACTGGGTCAGGTGTCTCCTCAGTCCCTCTGGACATATCAGCTCTGATTCTAGAAAAGTTGTAAACCGTATAGACGAAACCCACCAGCTGACATATGAGAAGGGTGGTATCTTTGGCATCCAGGGAAAACTGAACATTCTCAAAATATGATGTAACAGATTGAAAGGAGAAGAAGCGAAGGAAAGGCTGGGAAGCCTCACCCCCTGCTCCTCCTCTAACAAACTGGGTGCAGTTACTAACAAACCCCCAAAACATGCTACTGAAACTAGGACGCAGGGTAGGATGGAGAAACAACAAACCATATGTATTTTGAACAATCCCCAGTACCTTTGCTACCTCTCTATAAATCATTATCACCATGCCCAGCAAAATAGCGACTTTAATCCGTGCCCCTCTACTGTAAAAACTCCATGCCAAGGACAATACTGGAGCTATCTGTGGATAGGAAAACAAACCTAGGGACCAGTAAGCTATAAACACCACCAACAAGCCTAGGGACGAGAGAGACATGGCTACCCCCACGCAGAGAGACACTATGAACTCAAGCAACATGGCTACGGACTGCTTTACAGAGTTAGCACAACCAAAATGCAATCAGTACAAGCTTTTTCCACTTTCTCAAGCCATGCGTTGGGCGCCAAAATATTTGTCCTAGTTTAGGGCAAATGTTAGGAGGAGACCTCCAAGGGGGTCTCCTCTAGACAAGCCAATTCCGGCCGCCCCTCCCCCAAACCGGTTCGGGAAAAGATTTCCTTAGAGAAAAAGTAGAAAAAACTATTTATTTAACAAGCAGAATATTCACAAGTATGGAAAAAAAATTGAATGATATAAAACAATGAAACCTCTCCTTTCTCCGAAGAGATGGTGGATCCAGAGAGTCCTTCTGTGGGTGTGGCTGTGTCAGCCTCAGTCTCTCCAGAGGCTGGGGCTGATGGCCAGGCCCAGCTGCAGAGTCGGGGGGCCTCCGGGGGATTGTCCTGATGTCTTGGACCACAGAGATGCTGACCAGTCCCAGAAGAAAAAAAAAAAACAGCAAAAGAAACAAAGTCTCTCTCTCCCTGCAAAAGCCAAGAGATCTCCGAGAGCACTCTGCTGCGAACTCCGAGAGCACACACAGAGAGCTTATCTCTATTTTTCTGTCCCCGCTTCGAGCGCAGTCTCCGAAGGAATTTCCGGGGGAGTAAGGTGTAACTCCTGTAGACAAACTGTGTGCATTTTCTCTCCCCCCCTTTACTCTCTTCACTCTCTCTGTCTCTCTGGGCCTAACTTAAAGTTACAGAACTTAATACCCGGCATAAGCAGGACAGACGATTGGGGATACAAGCACCTTACAGTCAACCCAGGACAGCCCTAAACTAGGACAAGGAGTCATAGGAGTAGTCTTAGTGAGTAGTCATAGAGTGGTCTGTAGTTGTGATAAATACATATTATAGTATTGGCTTTTCGCATGTGTTAAAATGAATGCTATGTGTGTAATGTTAATCCTTATAAAAGTAGCTTTTTTTTAAGAAATATAATGTTTACTAAATGCTTTTTCTTTGTTAGATATAGTTGAGAAATAACTAATATAGCTGTGTTAAAATGTACCTAACTTACAATAAGCCACCTGCTTAGCTGGATAAACTAAACACAGGTGTGACAGGTACCTGCCGCAGGACATCTCTATCAACAACAACCATCTGTTGGAAATTGATGGATGAAGGAAGATACTGAACCCTCCAAAAGGACCACGCATGCTCTAAAATGCGGACCCAAGGAGGAGTCATGCTAACTGATTCTTGGAACATGTAAAATAGCTTAAGGAAAAGTTTGAATATACATAATTGTCTATGAATATGCAATAGGCTGATGCAATAAGAAAAGTATATAAAGAGAATCTCTCACCTTAACAGGTGTGCTCTTGGCTCAGTGCCAGGGGTACCCAGCATCCTGGGCGTTGTAACCTTTTGCTCTATCCTGTCCCTTATTGTCTTTTATTAAACCTTTAAATTTTAACAGGAGAGTGGACCTCTTTTTTCACGGTAGTAGTCTTAGTCTCTGTCTGTATAATAAAGGACTTTGCACATCACCACCTCGTCAGAGAAGTTCTTGGCCCTGTGTTGAATACTGTAAATGGTGCCCTCGTGTGAGATATGAACAAGGCGATGACTGGCTAAATATATAGCCTCCGGCAGTTGTAGCCTCGCAGACGAGAATCCACTTCGGGGGATAAGTGGAAAATCCGGCCGGCATGGAATCCCTGATGTTTTTTTCAGGTGACCCGTGAATAGCTTAACACACTGAATCGCGGATCGGGATTCTTTTAAAATGGGCAATCGGACTTCTCTTTACGAGCAGTCGCCTGTCTTTGACTCTCTGAAACAGCTGCTAGCCGAGTGAGGGAAGTTTATCTCTTATCTCTCGCTTGCGTGGTGGCTGAATTTGGCTGCAGCTGACGAGTACTGTGATTTGGCCGTTACGGTGCTCTGTCCGGGACGGGCAGTCATGGAGGCTTTGCAGGGGGAGGAGAGAGCCCTAGCAGCCCGCGAGCCTCCAGCCCTCCCGCTCCCCCCGGCAGCAGTTTCAGATTCTCCGCACGGCCGTTGCAGTGACCGTGGCGTGGCGGCTGATCCTCCCCCAGCTTCTCCCCGCGTCGGGCGGGTGGCGAAAACTTTTCCTTAGCAACGACTTAGCAACAGCGATAGCGACTTCCCCGGCACGGAGACGGCTCGGACCTGAAGGGAAGGGAAAAGCGCAGAGTTCTGCCTGAGAATGTACAGCTGAGAAGTATGGCTGAAGAAGTTCCCCGCGGCTGTGCAAGATACATCCCCCCCCACGGCCAGGCCAGGCCGAGCCCCTCCGCATTAAAGCATTAAAAATTATTATATTTCTATAACAAAAGCAACTTCTACAATGACCAACATCATACACATAGCATTCATTATTTGCGAAAAGCCAACACTATAATATGCATTTATAACACTACCTTTCTGCGCTTGTCTGCTGTGCCTCCTTCCTCCCTCTTCCCTCCCCCCCCCCCCGCTTTTGTCCCCCGCCTCCTTTCTCTAGTGCAGGGGAAGGAAGGGGCGGGGTTGGGAGTGGAGAGGAGCAGGGGGGTTGGGGCGAATTGTAAGCTGAGTTGTAAACTAGATTTAAACAATTTCTAAACTGAATTGTATAAACACAACGAGTTGCCTTTGCATTTTCTGTGAAATGTATGGGATTTCTGATGGAAATTGTATAACTGGATAGGAAACTGTTAACTGGATTGCAATCTGTTTTTGCTGTTTTTCTTGTTGCTTTGTTTTAATGATGGTTGAGTTCTAACTCCTGGTGTATTAATACCTTTAAATGTGTTATTAATAATATAATGTTATAATGTTGTTAGCGTAGGAAAACACATAATCACAGAATGATTATATGGGTGCTTTAATGAAGGGCCCTGGGAGCCAGGGGTCGTGTGGGACCTCAAATCAGGCTCCCCCTTGGATCCGAAAAAATGGTGACATTTATACTACTCTCTTGGATACATTGTTTTCACTCAAGCATGAGTTTTAGCTTCGATACCGTTGCTATTGCATATATTGCTTTTACCCAAACATAAGTTTCAGCCCCCCCCCCTTTCCTACTAGCCTCTACCATTTCTCAGGATTATTACAACTGATTTATTATTCTTACTTATATTTACTAAGCAATCATCTCATTAATCTTGTCATAAGCAATCGTTACAGAAAAAGCACACAAGTATGATGGTTTCCATAACTACACTTTAACCTAACAAAGACAACACCTAAGGCCTACCTTAAGGCCTACGAGGCCTATCGTTCCCAGAACCTAAAACTACTACAAACACAAAATCATTTTGAGCCCTATGCTATCAATGTGAATTCACTACGAATGTGTTATCAATGTTATAATGTGAATGTATTGATGCCTATAAATGTACGATTAATATTATAATGTGAATTCACTAATGCCTATAAATATGTGATTAATATTATAATGTGAATTCACTATATTTTATAATGCACATTATTCTTGTTAAAAACGGGTCCAGGAACAAAAAATTTAGTAAAATAATGTTGAACATTTATTAGTAGAACAAGGGCAAAAACAGTGCTGGGTGAATAGCATATCTGCTAGAGGCACGCTTTCATTCATTTTACAATGGGTTAAGTACCCTTAACTCTTACATATTCATTAAGCTCAGAAGAAAATTTACATTTCAAACAACTCTTTCCCCCTGGTCTCTGCCTCCTTCCTTCTCGACAGAATGTCTCTTCAGGTGCCTGGACAGTGTCAGCAGAGAGCTGTGAATTGGCCTTATCTTCTCTTGTTTCCCTTGAAATTCCTTAGCACTGCAAGTCATCAGCTCAAAAGACGTTTACAGCTATATATTTATGACTACAATTTCCAATATATCACACTTATCTCGAGGTTATAATTTTACTACAATCTTGTTTCTACTTAACTATATTTTATCATAACACTATTTTTACAAAGCCAACATTTATCTTTTATTCATCCATTACATTCTTAAACATTATTCTTAAACATTATTCTCAAACATTACTTACTCCAGATGTGTTAATAACTCTATATATGTTATTAATACTATAATGTTATAAAGTGAATTCACTGTATTTTTATTATATGTTAAGATTAACTTCTGTTAAAGTTAAGTACAGTTATGCATAGCTATGTGTGTTATACAAAAGATTAAGTTCTGCTAAGGTTATGTACAGTTATGCATATGCATTCTTTTAATTGTTATAATGTTTATGGTACCATGGTCTTCTTAGTTAAGGATGACTGACAAAGTCTGTTGCTTTACAGACTTTCCTATATCTTTATGTAGATGCCTAACTGTCTACATGGTCTGTTCAGATTTAAGAAGACTTCCCAGTTGCTGTTTCTAACAGCTTTCTCATAAGACATGTCAGGGAGGCCTTTCCAGTTAAGGTCTTGGCTCTGGCCGAGCCTTGGCATTATCTGGTGGGACATAGAATCAACAGAACCAGGTGTTTCTGCATCCAAATCATATTTAAGTCAGGTTTGACTTAATAATTTGAATTTATATCAGCTGGATCCCTTTTGGGGTGGACTTGGAGACCCTATCCGGAAGGGCTTTCCATGTCCTCACTGAAGCAAGGTATGCCAGCTGTTGCAGACCCTGGATATTAGTATAGTATTCCAGAATTCAGTAAGGTATTGCTCTGATTGACAGCCTTCAGAGACAAGGTAATTGAGACTGATTTGCTGAACTCTTGAGTTATGAAAAATCACAAGATAACGTAGATTACTTAGAAGGTTTAGCACATGGGTGTTAGGAATATTCTTATGTCTAATTGTGTGTGTTTCTTATTTACTGCACTGCCTATGATAAATGGCTTATAATGCCATGAACAAAATTATGTTAATTAAAACAAAAGGGGGAATTGCAGGGTTACACTATGTGTGTTATAGAAAAGCAGGCCTGGAAGGCTCAGAGGTGAGCCTCTTCCCTAGGCCCAGAGGTGAGCAGGAAGCATATCCAGGCCACCAGGGATGGGCTGACAGATAGATCATGGGTTTGTGGCCTTCTGGACCTATTGTCTATGAGTATTGTGGTTTGTGACCTTATAGGGTATTGTTTATCTTTCCTGTTTATATGATGGCACATCCTGTGTGTGGGATGATATAAAGGGAATTTTCACTGCATAGTAGCAGGCAGTAGCCATAGTAGTAGCCATGAGGCAGTAGCCATAGTAGGAGTAGTCATAGAGTGGTCTGTAGTAGTCTTAGTCTCTGTATAATAAAGGACTTTGCACATCACCACCTCGTCAGAGAAGTCCTTGGCCCTGTGTTGAATACTGCAGTTAGGTGAGATGACTCAAGCCCTTTTGTACACTGCCTCAGTTGGAATTTCCAGACATGACTTTAGTAGAAATAAATAGCATTATATTGGGCCAAATGGAGGCCTGAAGTAGCTTTACAGTTTTTTGGTGAAAATGTCATAGACACATTAAATTTTCAAGGGAGTTCTGAGCCTGTATTAGAAGACCAAGCCTTATGTCTGAAATGGTTGTTTCTTCCCTCATTTATTGTCTTAGGTTACAATGGTATGTATTCTATCACCATCTTCATGGGATGTTGGGGCCGGGTGGGGCAGTGTTCCTGGCTCATCCCTGATGGCCCCAGGGCATGCCTTCTAATGGGCCAGCTGTTGGAGCCAGGTGGGGCACTTTGCTTTGCTTATCCCTAATGGCTGCAGTTAATGGGCCATTGAGTCCCACTGATAAAACTACATCATCCCACTGTGAGATGCCCCGCCCAGGGTGAGGAACCAATGTATCCCTAACTGGATATAAACCAGGATTTGAAACACCACAAGTCAGCTTTTCCACTGGATTCCCAGAGGAAGACCAGACCCTTCTACACCACCACTGGACCTTCAGAGGAGAATTACACCTTTCACAGGATCACTGCTTCAACAGAACCACATCTATCACTCCCAGAGGACTGCAGCCACCTTCTTAGTGGACTACTACCAACACCCTGACCGACAGGGTGTCAGGTTGTATTCCGACTCTGTCAGTGTTTTTGTACTATTGCATTTATTTTAATTTTTCTATTAAATTGTAGTTCTGACTTTGAGTCTCTCACTGATTTGCTTTCAAACTACCACATTTATATATTATATAGAGTGGGGCAATACTGACGTACTCTAACTCACTGTTTTGTGATACAATACCTCAAGGGCCCCAGAATGAGATCTCATGAACTTGTGAGCTTCATAAACAACATGCCTTTTTAGGGGCAGCAGAGGATCTTTGCTGACCTGCCTTCTCTGCAGTTCTGAGCCCACCTTGGTGTTTAGGCCAACTCTCCTGTCACTCCCTGGTCCCTTCTTATGCCACAGGGCTTCAGAAAGAACTGAGGGACAGGTTTAGTCCTACTCATGCTAACTCAAAACAGATTTAATTATAAAAGTGCTTCATCTAAACCTGGTTTACCATGGTTTTTTAGCCTGTTAGTGCCATTCTTAAGCTGCAGAAAGCCTAAACCAAAAACCTAGCCTGTAATTCAAAATGTGTTTTATAACTGCATCAAAATAGAGGCTGTTTATTCAACTCCTATGTTCTTTAACATCTCTCATTATCCCACCAGAGCTTTCTAATCCAAAAAGATGGATTTTCAGTTCACGTGTGTTGCACATTCCTAGAAGTTGACACAGAACTTAGTCTTTAATAAAATTACTACTAGAAATATATTTTAGAAAATTGTTAAATTGCAAGAGTGAGGTTCTGGGTGACTAAATACTGTTCAGTTCAAAGCGGAAGGCTCTGCTACAGGGCCTTCTGTATGGGCAGCATCTTCTCTGTGAAGGTGTTTTGCCCTACAAGTGATTTTGTGCTAACTACGCTGTGCTGTGACCCCATGGAGCAGTGAGACAGTGAGTCATGTCAAGGAGCTGCAGGCTTTTCACCCATCCTTAACCAATCCATTGGATTACCAAAATATGAGTATGGATCTAGCATCAATGCCCAACTCAGGACGGACAAAGACTCTCTAACAAGGCTGTTAGAAAGTGCATGTTTATTTCAGCGCTGGGCAACTGCGTGGGATAGCTCCCTAATACGCAGTGCAAAAGCACAAAGCAACACAAGAGCTATATATTTACAGAAGTCTTGAATATTCAAAATATAAGGATACATTCATCATATTGGTACCTCCCATTTCCCTCTGTGCACTTGTGGTAGTTTGAAAAACAAATCAGTGAGAGGCTCAAAGTCAGAACTACAATTTAATAGGAAAAAAAAATGTAGTAATACAAAAAAAAAGAAACCACTGACAGAGTCAGAATACAACCTGACACCCTGTCGGTCAGGGTGTTGGTAGTAGTCCACTTAGAAGGTGGTTGCAGTCCTCTGGGAGTGATAGATGCGCTTCTGTTGAAGCAATGATCCTGTGAAAGGTGTAGTTCTCTGAAGGTCCAGCGGTGGTGTAGAAGGGTCTGGTCTTCCTCAGGGAATCCCGTGGAAAAAGCTGCCTATGGTGCTTCAGATCTGAGTTTATATGCAGATCGGGATACATTGGCTCCTCCCCTTGGGCCGGACATCTCACAATGGGATGATGAGTCACTATCTGCACTATGTTTGGGGTGAGTGAATTGCCCATCTGGCCCTAACGACTGGCCCATTAGCACACCATTCTGCAGCCATCAGGAACACTGCCACGCCCAACCCCCAACATCCCACGAAGATGGTGATAGAATACATACCATTGTAACCTAAGACATTATCCACCCCTTATTCTATCACCATCTATGTGATACCCAAACCAGTACCCCCCTTTATACATATATAATGAAACTTTACACACAGTTCTCACTGAAAATTAAGTTTCCTTGTGGTACACAATGGGTTTCCTCATCTTTCTGCATTACCCACCAAGTGTAACCAGGTCCTTGAGCAAAAAAAACCCCGCGGATAGGTTTGCCTTTGTCTGAGGTGGGACTAATCCAAACAGTCCTTCCTAAAATACCTCTCATGTGTACCACAGGGACTCTATCTCCGTCCACTGTGTGCAAGGGTTCAGACTGGGCAGGACCAGCTCGATTGATGGAGCCTCGTGTGTTGACCATCCAGGTGGCCTTTGCTAAGTTCACTTCCCAATTTTTGAAGGTCCCCCTGCCAAGTGCCTTCAGGGTGGTCTTAAGTAGTCTGTTGCACCGTTCAACTTTCCCGGCAGCTGGTGCATGATAAGGGATATGATATATCCACTCGATGCCATGTTCTCTGGCCCAGCTGTTTATAAGGCCATTCTTGAAATGGGTCCCATTGTCCGACTCAATTCTCTCAGGGGTGACATGTCTCCACAAGACTTGCTTTTCCAGGCCTAAGATGGTGTTTCGGGCAGTAGTATGAGGCACAGCGTAGGTCTCCAACCATCCAGTGGTTGCTTCCACCATGGTCAGCACGTAGCGCTTGCTTTGGCGGGTTTGGGGTGATGCCTTAGGTTTTAACCTCTTATTTTTTCATCAAGACTGCTCTAAAACTCCATAAATTGTCATCTAGTGTTCTGTTACTGTCATTTAGACGAAACAATTTCTCTCGGGGCTGGAGTTTCAAGGACATACAGTTTTTTCCAAAAGCCCAAAAAGTAAACACCCATGGACAGCAGCGAAGAGAAGAAGGGAACAAGCTGGGGATGGGACTTCAAGACCCGAAACTGTAATTGGACAATGGGTTTCTGATATGCAGATGAACCAAAGGTATATCTGCCCCAAAAACACGTGCTAGGCGTCCATTTTTTGGGTGTAGTCTCTGAGAGACTCTTGCATGGCCCAAAGTGTACCTTGTTTTAATAAATACTTCTTTTGTTCTCTTAACTCTGTCCAGCCTCTGTTTCAGGTCAGCCTTTTGTAAGGCATCAGAATTGGCGACTCTGGTGGGACGGGAGGCTTCTGAAAAAACCCCTGGACCCCAGAGGAGATCCAGCCCCCGCCCCCGCCCCCACTCTTCACCAGCACGGGAAGAGGAGGCTTCGACCACAGTCCAGACGGTATCAGAGCCGAAGGATCCTTTGACTTGACTCAGAGGCACGTGAGTAACGGAATAAAAGCAGTATTCTGTTTGTTTTAGTCTGTGAGGGAGGGGGTCAAGAGATCGTTGATCTCTTAGAATTTGTTTAGCATCTTTGGGGCTCAATAAAGTGTCCCAAGGGGGCTGTGGCATACTTGCCACTTCCCCCTCTGGTTGTTTTAACTCGTGAGAGCTTAGTGCTGCAGCAGCAGCAATTTGGCTTGGAGCCAAGGGTGGGGCAGTG
>JAVTVJ010010734.1:0-20410 GCA_034509425.1 Eopsaltria australis
GAGACATGGCTACCCCCACGCAGAGAGACACTATGAACTCAAGCAACATGGCTACGGACTGCTTTACAGAGTTAGCACAACCAAAATGCAATCAGTACAAGCTTTTTCCACTTTCTCAAGCCATGCGTTGGGCGCCAAAATATTTGTCCTAGTTTAGGGCAAATGTTAGGAGGAGACCTCCAAGGGGGTCTCCTCTAGACAAGCCAATTCCGGCCGCCCCTCCCCCAAACCGGTTCGGGAAAAGATTTCCTTAGAGAAAAAGTAGAAAAAACTATTTATTTAACAAGCAGAATATTCACAAGTATGGAAAAAAAATTGAATGATATAAAACAATGAAACCTCTCCTTTCTCCGAAGAGATGGTGGATCCAGAGAGTCCTTCTGTGGGTGTGGCTGTGTCAGCCTCAGTCTCTCCAGAGGCTGGGGCTGATGGCCAGGCCCAGCTGCAGAGTCGGGGGGCCTCCGGGGGATTGTCCTGATGTCTTGGACCACAGAGATGCTGACCAGTCCCAGAAGAAAAAAAAAAAACAGCAAAAGAAACAAAGTCTCTCTCTCCCTGCAAAAGCCAAGAGATCTCCGAGAGCACTCTGCTGCGAACTCCGAGAGCACACACAGAGAGCTTATCTCTATTTTTCTGTCCCCGCTTCGAGCGCAGTCTCCGAAGGAATTTCCGGGGGAGTAAGGTGTAACTCCTGTAGACAAACTGTGTGCATTTTCTCTCCCCCCCTTTACTCTCTTCACTCTCTCTGTCTCTCTGGGCCTAACTTAAAGTTACAGAACTTAATACCCGGCATAAGCAGGACAGACGATTGGGGATACAAGCACCTTACAGTCAACCCAGGACAGCCCTAAACTAGGACAAGGAGTCATAGGAGTAGTCTTAGTGAGTAGTCATAGAGTGGTCTGTAGTTGTGATAAATACATATTATAGTATTGGCTTTTCGCATGTGTTAAAATGAATGCTATGTGTGTAATGTTAATCCTTATAAAAGTAGCTTTTTTTTAAGAAATATAATGTTTACTAAATGCTTTTTCTTTGTTAGATATAGTTGAGAAATAACTAATATAGCTGTGTTAAAATGTACCTAACTTACAATAAGCCACCTGCTTAGCTGGATAAACTAAACACAGGTGTGACAGGTACCTGCCGCAGGACATCTCTATCAACAACAACCATCTGTTGGAAATTGATGGATGAAGGAAGATACTGAACCCTCCAAAAGGACCACGCATGCTCTAAAATGCGGACCCAAGGAGGAGTCATGCTAACTGATTCTTGGAACATGTAAAATAGCTTAAGGAAAAGTTTGAATATACATAATTGTCTATGAATATGCAATAGGCTGATGCAATAAGAAAAGTATATAAAGAGAATCTCTCACCTTAACAGGTGTGCTCTTGGCTCAGTGCCAGGGGTACCCAGCATCCTGGGCGTTGTAACCTTTTGCTCTATCCTGTCCCTTATTGTCTTTTATTAAACCTTTAAATTTTAACAGGAGAGTGGACCTCTTTTTTCACGGTAGTAGTCTTAGTCTCTGTCTGTATAATAAAGGACTTTGCACATCACCACCTCGTCAGAGAAGTTCTTGGCCCTGTGTTGAATACTGTAAATGGTGCCCTCGTGTGAGATATGAACAAGGCGATGACTGGCTAAATATATAGCCTCCGGCAGTTGTAGCCTCGCAGACGAGAATCCACTTCGGGGGATAAGTGGAAAATCCGGCCGGCATGGAATCCCTGATGTTTTTTTCAGGTGACCCGTGAATAGCTTAACACACTGAATCGCGGATCGGGATTCTTTTAAAATGGGCAATCGGACTTCTCTTTACGAGCAGTCGCCTGTCTTTGACTCTCTGAAACAGCTGCTAGCCGAGTGAGGGAAGTTTATCTCTTATCTCTCGCTTGCGTGGTGGCTGAATTTGGCTGCAGCTGACGAGTACTGTGATTTGGCCGTTACGGTGCTCTGTCCGGGACGGGCAGTCATGGAGGCTTTGCAGGGGGAGGAGAGAGCCCTAGCAGCCCGCGAGCCTCCAGCCCTCCCGCTCCCCCCGGCAGCAGTTTCAGATTCTCCGCACGGCCGTTGCAGTGACCGTGGCGTGGCGGCTGATCCTCCCCCAGCTTCTCCCCGCGTCGGGCGGGTGGCGAAAACTTTTCCTTAGCAACGACTTAGCAACAGCGATAGCGACTTCCCCGGCACGGAGACGGCTCGGACCTGAAGGGAAGGGAAAAGCGCAGAGTTCTGCCTGAGAATGTACAGCTGAGAAGTATGGCTGAAGAAGTTCCCCGCGGCTGTGCAAGATACATCCCCCCCCACGGCCAGGCCAGGCCGAGCCCCTCCGCATTAAAGCATTAAAAATTATTATATTTCTATAACAAAAGCAACTTCTACAATGACCAACATCATACACATAGCATTCATTATTTGCGAAAAGCCAACACTATAATATGCATTTATAACACTACCTTTCTGCGCTTGTCTGCTGTGCCTCCTTCCTCCCTCTTCCCTCCCCCCCCCCCCGCTTTTGTCCCCCGCCTCCTTTCTCTAGTGCAGGGGAAGGAAGGGGCGGGGTTGGGAGTGGAGAGGAGCAGGGGGGTTGGGGCGAATTGTAAGCTGAGTTGTAAACTAGATTTAAACAATTTCTAAACTGAATTGTATAAACACAACGAGTTGCCTTTGCATTTTCTGTGAAATGTATGGGATTTCTGATGGAAATTGTATAACTGGATAGGAAACTGTTAACTGGATTGCAATCTGTTTTTGCTGTTTTTCTTGTTGCTTTGTTTTAATGATGGTTGAGTTCTAACTCCTGGTGTATTAATACCTTTAAATGTGTTATTAATAATATAATGTTATAATGTTGTTAGCGTAGGAAAACACATAATCACAGAATGATTATATGGGTGCTTTAATGAAGGGCCCTGGGAGCCAGGGGTCGTGTGGGACCTCAAATCAGGCTCCCCCTTGGATCCGAAAAAATGGTGACATTTATACTACTCTCTTGGATACATTGTTTTCACTCAAGCATGAGTTTTAGCTTCGATACCGTTGCTATTGCATATATTGCTTTTACCCAAACATAAGTTTCAGCCCCCCCCCCTTTCCTACTAGCCTCTACCATTTCTCAGGATTATTACAACTGATTTATTATTCTTACTTATATTTACTAAGCAATCATCTCATTAATCTTGTCATAAGCAATCGTTACAGAAAAAGCACACAAGTATGATGGTTTCCATAACTACACTTTAACCTAACAAAGACAACACCTAAGGCCTACCTTAAGGCCTACGAGGCCTATCGTTCCCAGAACCTAAAACTACTACAAACACAAAATCATTTTGAGCCCTATGCTATCAATGTGAATTCACTACGAATGTGTTATCAATGTTATAATGTGAATGTATTGATGCCTATAAATGTACGATTAATATTATAATGTGAATTCACTAATGCCTATAAATATGTGATTAATATTATAATGTGAATTCACTATATTTTATAATGCACATTATTCTTGTTAAAAACGGGTCCAGGAACAAAAAATTTAGTAAAATAATGTTGAACATTTATTAGTAGAACAAGGGCAAAAACAGTGCTGGGTGAATAGCATATCTGCTAGAGGCACGCTTTCATTCATTTTACAATGGGTTAAGTACCCTTAACTCTTACATATTCATTAAGCTCAGAAGAAAATTTACATTTCAAACAACTCTTTCCCCCTGGTCTCTGCCTCCTTCCTTCTCGACAGAATGTCTCTTCAGGTGCCTGGACAGTGTCAGCAGAGAGCTGTGAATTGGCCTTATCTTCTCTTGTTTCCCTTGAAATTCCTTAGCACTGCAAGTCATCAGCTCAAAAGACGTTTACAGCTATATATTTATGACTACAATTTCCAATATATCACACTTATCTCGAGGTTATAATTTTACTACAATCTTGTTTCTACTTAACTATATTTTATCATAACACTATTTTTACAAAGCCAACATTTATCTTTTATTCATCCATTACATTCTTAAACATTATTCTTAAACATTATTCTCAAACATTACTTACTCCAGATGTGTTAATAACTCTATATATGTTATTAATACTATAATGTTATAAAGTGAATTCACTGTATTTTTATTATATGTTAAGATTAACTTCTGTTAAAGTTAAGTACAGTTATGCATAGCTATGTGTGTTATACAAAAGATTAAGTTCTGCTAAGGTTATGTACAGTTATGCATATGCATTCTTTTAATTGTTATAATGTTTATGGTACCATGGTCTTCTTAGTTAAGGATGACTGACAAAGTCTGTTGCTTTACAGACTTTCCTATATCTTTATGTAGATGCCTAACTGTCTACATGGTCTGTTCAGATTTAAGAAGACTTCCCAGTTGCTGTTTCTAACAGCTTTCTCATAAGACATGTCAGGGAGGCCTTTCCAGTTAAGGTCTTGGCTCTGGCCGAGCCTTGGCATTATCTGGTGGGACATAGAATCAACAGAACCAGGTGTTTCTGCATCCAAATCATATTTAAGTCAGGTTTGACTTAATAATTTGAATTTATATCAGCTGGATCCCTTTTGGGGTGGACTTGGAGACCCTATCCGGAAGGGCTTTCCATGTCCTCACTGAAGCAAGGTATGCCAGCTGTTGCAGACCCTGGATATTAGTATAGTATTCCAGAATTCAGTAAGGTATTGCTCTGATTGACAGCCTTCAGAGACAAGGTAATTGAGACTGATTTGCTGAACTCTTGAGTTATGAAAAATCACAAGATAACGTAGATTACTTAGAAGGTTTAGCACATGGGTGTTAGGAATATTCTTATGTCTAATTGTGTGTGTTTCTTATTTACTGCACTGCCTATGATAAATGGCTTATAATGCCATGAACAAAATTATGTTAATTAAAACAAAAGGGGGAATTGCAGGGTTACACTATGTGTGTTATAGAAAAGCAGGCCTGGAAGGCTCAGAGGTGAGCCTCTTCCCTAGGCCCAGAGGTGAGCAGGAAGCATATCCAGGCCACCAGGGATGGGCTGACAGATAGATCATGGGTTTGTGGCCTTCTGGACCTATTGTCTATGAGTATTGTGGTTTGTGACCTTATAGGGTATTGTTTATCTTTCCTGTTTATATGATGGCACATCCTGTGTGTGGGATGATATAAAGGGAATTTTCACTGCATAGTAGCAGGCAGTAGCCATAGTAGTAGCCATGAGGCAGTAGCCATAGTAGGAGTAGTCATAGAGTGGTCTGTAGTAGTCTTAGTCTCTGTATAATAAAGGACTTTGCACATCACCACCTCGTCAGAGAAGTCCTTGGCCCTGTGTTGAATACTGCAGTTAGGTGAGATGACTCAAGCCCTTTTGTACACTGCCTCAGTTGGAATTTCCAGACATGACTTTAGTAGAAATAAATAGCATTATATTGGGCCAAATGGAGGCCTGAAGTAGCTTTACAGTTTTTTGGTGAAAATGTCATAGACACATTAAATTTTCAAGGGAGTTCTGAGCCTGTATTAGAAGACCAAGCCTTATGTCTGAAATGGTTGTTTCTTCCCTCATTTATTGTCTTAGGTTACAATGGTATGTATTCTATCACCATCTTCATGGGATGTTGGGGCCGGGTGGGGCAGTGTTCCTGGCTCATCCCTGATGGCCCCAGGGCATGCCTTCTAATGGGCCAGCTGTTGGAGCCAGGTGGGGCACTTTGCTTTGCTTATCCCTAATGGCTGCAGTTAATGGGCCATTGAGTCCCACTGATAAAACTACATCATCCCACTGTGAGATGCCCCGCCCAGGGTGAGGAACCAATGTATCCCTAACTGGATATAAACCAGGATTTGAAACACCACAAGTCAGCTTTTCCACTGGATTCCCAGAGGAAGACCAGACCCTTCTACACCACCACTGGACCTTCAGAGGAGAATTACACCTTTCACAGGATCACTGCTTCAACAGAACCACATCTATCACTCCCAGAGGACTGCAGCCACCTTCTTAGTGGACTACTACCAACACCCTGACCGACAGGGTGTCAGGTTGTATTCCGACTCTGTCAGTGTTTTTGTACTATTGCATTTATTTTAATTTTTCTATTAAATTGTAGTTCTGACTTTGAGTCTCTCACTGATTTGCTTTCAAACTACCACATTTATATATTATATAGAGTGGGGCAATACTGACGTACTCTAACTCACTGTTTTGTGATACAATACCTCAAGGGCCCCAGAATGAGATCTCATGAACTTGTGAGCTTCATAAACAACATGCCTTTTTAGGGGCAGCAGAGGATCTTTGCTGACCTGCCTTCTCTGCAGTTCTGAGCCCACCTTGGTGTTTAGGCCAACTCTCCTGTCACTCCCTGGTCCCTTCTTATGCCACAGGGCTTCAGAAAGAACTGAGGGACAGGTTTAGTCCTACTCATGCTAACTCAAAACAGATTTAATTATAAAAGTGCTTCATCTAAACCTGGTTTACCATGGTTTTTTAGCCTGTTAGTGCCATTCTTAAGCTGCAGAAAGCCTAAACCAAAAACCTAGCCTGTAATTCAAAATGTGTTTTATAACTGCATCAAAATAGAGGCTGTTTATTCAACTCCTATGTTCTTTAACATCTCTCATTATCCCACCAGAGCTTTCTAATCCAAAAAGATGGATTTTCAGTTCACGTGTGTTGCACATTCCTAGAAGTTGACACAGAACTTAGTCTTTAATAAAATTACTACTAGAAATATATTTTAGAAAATTGTTAAATTGCAAGAGTGAGGTTCTGGGTGACTAAATACTGTTCAGTTCAAAGCGGAAGGCTCTGCTACAGGGCCTTCTGTATGGGCAGCATCTTCTCTGTGAAGGTGTTTTGCCCTACAAGTGATTTTGTGCTAACTACGCTGTGCTGTGACCCCATGGAGCAGTGAGACAGTGAGTCATGTCAAGGAGCTGCAGGCTTTTCACCCATCCTTAACCAATCCATTGGATTACCAAAATATGAGTATGGATCTAGCATCAATGCCCAACTCAGGACGGACAAAGACTCTCTAACAAGGCTGTTAGAAAGTGCATGTTTATTTCAGCGCTGGGCAACTGCGTGGGATAGCTCCCTAATACGCAGTGCAAAAGCACAAAGCAACACAAGAGCTATATATTTACAGAAGTCTTGAATATTCAAAATATAAGGATACATTCATCATATTGGTACCTCCCATTTCCCTCTGTGCACTTGTGGTAGTTTGAAAAACAAATCAGTGAGAGGCTCAAAGTCAGAACTACAATTTAATAGGAAAAAAAAATGTAGTAATACAAAAAAAAAGAAACCACTGACAGAGTCAGAATACAACCTGACACCCTGTCGGTCAGGGTGTTGGTAGTAGTCCACTTAGAAGGTGGTTGCAGTCCTCTGGGAGTGATAGATGCGCTTCTGTTGAAGCAATGATCCTGTGAAAGGTGTAGTTCTCCTCTGAAGGTCCAGTGGTGGTGTAGAAGGGTCTGGTCTTCCTCAGGGAATCCCGTGGAAAAAGCTGCCTATGGTGCTTCAGATCTGAGTTTATATGCAGATCGGGATACATTGGCTCCTCCCCTTGGGCCGGACATCTCACAATGGGATGATGAGTCACTATCTGCACTATGTTTGGGGTGAGTGAATTGCCCATCTGGCCCTAACGACTGGCCCATTAGCACACCATTCTGCAGCCATCAGGAACACTGCCACGCCCAGCCCCCAACATCCCACGAAGATGGTGATAGAATACATACCATTGTAACCTAAGACATTATCCACCCCTTATTCTATCACCATCTATGTGATACCCAAACCAGTACCCCCCTTTATACATATATAATGAAACTTTACACACAGTTCTCACTGAAAATTAAGTTTCCTTGTGGTACACAATGGGTTTCCTCATCTTTCTGCATTACCCACCAAGTGTAACCAGGTCCTTGAGCAAAAAAAACCCCGCGGATAGGTTTGCCTTTGTCTGAGGTGGGACTAATCCAAACAGTCCTTCCTAAAATACCTCTCATGTGTACCACAGGGACTCTATCTCCGTCCACTGTGTGCAAGGGTTCAGACTGGGCAGGACCAGCTCGATTGATGGAGCCTCGTGTGTTGACCATCCAGGTGGCCTTTGCTAAGTTCACTTCCCAATTTTTGAAGGTCCCCCTGCCAAGTGCCTTCAGGGTGGTCTTAAGTAGTCCATTGCACCGTTCAACTTTCCCGGCAGCTGGTGCATGATAAGGGATATGATATATCCACTCGATGCCATGTTCTCTGGCCCAGCTGTTTATAAGGCCATTCTTGAAATGGGTCCCATTGTCCGACTCAATTCTCTCAGGGGTGACATGTCTCCACAAGACTTGCTTTTCCAGGCCTAAGATGGTGTTTCGGGCAGTAGTATGAGGCACAGCGTAGGTCTCCAACCATCCAGTGGTTGCTTCCACCATGGTCAGCACGTAGCGCTTGCTTTGGCGGGTTTGGGGTGATGCCTTAGGTTTTAACCTCTTATTTTTTCATCAAGACTGCTCTAAAACTCCATAAATTGTCATCTAGTGTTCTGTTACTGTCATTTAGACGAAACAATTTCTCTCGGGGCTGGAGTTTCAAGGACATACAGTTTTTTCCAAAAGCCCAAAATGTAAACACCCATGGACAGCAGCGAAGAGAAGAAGGGAACAAGCTGGGGATGGGACTTCAAGACCCGAAACTGTAATTGGACAATGGGTTTCTGATATGCAGATGAACCAAAGGTATATCTGTCTCAAAAACACGTGCTAGGTGTCCATTTTTTGGGTGTAGTCTCTGAGAGACTCTTGCATGGCCCAAAGTGTACCTTGTTTTAATAAATACTTCTTTTATTCTCTTAACTCTGTCCAGCCTCTGTTTCAGGTCAGCCTTTTGTAAGGCATCAGAATTGGCGACTCTGGTGGGACGGGAGGCTTCTGAAAAACCCCTGGACCCCAGAGGAAATCCAGCCCCCGCCCCCGCCCCCACTCTTCACCAGCACGGGAAGAGGAGGCTTCGACCACAGTCCAGACGGTATCAGAGCCGAAGGATCCTTGGACCTGACTCAGAGGCACGTGAGTAACGGAATAAAAGCAGTATTCTGTTTGTTTTAGTCTGTGAGGGAGGGGGTCAAGAGATCGTTGATCTCTTAGAATTTGTTTAGCATCTTTGGGGCTCAATAAAGTGTCCCAAGGGGGCTGTGGCATACTTGCCACTTCCCCCTCTGGTTGTTTTAGCTCGTGAGAGCTTAGTGCTGCAGCAGCAGCAATTTGGCTTGGAGCCAAGGGTGGGGCAGTGGCTTAGGCTGCTGCCTGCTGGCACCAAGCTCAGGAGTTCGAATCCCCCTCCTACTTGTTTGCCTTGCTACCTGCTTAGTGTATCATCTATAACTACTCACGATGGGTTGCAACTTTTCTTGTTCAGATGATGCTCAAATACCTAAGGATTCACCATTAGGTCTAGTCTTAGAAAACTGGCAAAAATTAACCGGGACGAGCAAACAGTTTACAAAACCTGAGATTATACGGTTGTCTAAAACCATTTGGCCAACTTTTAATTTAAAAGACAATCAAAGGTGGCCTAAACTTGGTAGCTTGGATGAAGAACTGATACTGGATTTAACATCCCGCCTGTGTGAACAGCACTACTTCCAAGAAACTGAGTATTTGAGATTCTTTTTAGTTATAGCACAAGATGAGCAGCTGCAGAAACCTAAATCACAGTATGTGTTGTTCTTAAGGAAAAAAGAGAAAAAGAGTGAAGGGAAACCGCCCATATTAAATCCGGTGTGCAGTAATAAAGACGAAGCAGAGTCAGATCTAGTAGCACCGGCACTAAGAGCTAATCCAGCGCCGGCCCCGGGGGGGGGAGCCCAGGCCCAGGCCGTTCCGGGTGCGCAAGCAGCGGCGGCGCCGGCGGCGCCGGCCGCCCCTGCTCCCCCCGCCATGTATGCCCTGCCGGTGCCCGCGTCTTCTGCGCATGCGCACGCCGCGACCGCCCCGGCCCCGTCCCCTCTACAGCCACCGTTCCAATCAGGGGCAGGGGAGGGGGAGAGGGGAGTCGCAGCTTCCACAGAATCCTTGTCAGTGAAGAAGGAAGAATACTGCCTTTGCCGATCGAAGAAGATGCAGGCCCCTGTGCCGCCTCCCCCTTGGGAGCCGGAGCCGCCTGCGCTTTGCCCCTGCTTTCAGGAGGCCTCCCCCTTCTTCGCAACCCCGCGCGCGCCTGGGTGGGAGGGGCCAGGGGGAGGGGAATGCCAGCGGGTGCAGCCAACGGCACCACCCCTGGAGGTGGGGCCGAGGGGCAGAGCTTTCTACCGAGAGGGCAGAGAGGGGACCTCCTACAGGGAGAGCCGAGCCCCTCCCGCTCTCAGGCCTGTGAGCTGCCATAGCAACGTCGCGCGCCGAGGAGCTGGCTCAGGGGATGACGTCATCAAAGCAAGCGACCCGGCCGTAAGCGCTGTACGCCGCAGCAGATCTTGGGCTGCGATTCCTAAGATTAGAACTGATCCAGGTAAATTTAACACAGCTGATTCACAATCGGACAGCTCTCCCTCTGATAGCTCTTCTGAAGAGGAAGATGAAATCTTAGCTGCCCTAAGCAGGCGAAGGAAGGGAAGGATAGCCCGAAGGGCCATACGAGAACGCAGTCCTGTGGCAAAACGTACTAGATCAAAAAAGGAAAAAAGAGAAGAACCAGTTCTACAAGCCCCATTACGGCAAGCAGTTGGCAACCAAGGGCCAATATATGTAAAGGTTCCATACTCCCTTATTGAGTTGGAACAGTGGAAAACCACTGTAGGACAGTATAAAGAAAACCCAGATAAGGTTGCCAAGCTAGTGGATAGAGCTATTAGCACACAAAACCCTGACTGGACAGATCTGAACTCTATGTTAGATACATTGCTTGATCCCACTGAAAGGCAAATGGTTAATAATGCTATTACAACATCGTTAGAATCAGGCATAGCAAATGGATCGATCCAAGGTACGGTTCCTGAAATATATCCTTTAAGTGATCCTAACTGGGATCCAAACATCCCAGAACAGATGGCAAGACTAAAACGGTATCAAAATCTCATAGTATATGGGTTAAAACATGGGGTCCCTAAAGCTCTAAATTGGTCAAAGCTTTACGCAGTACAGCAAAACTATGACGAATCACCCACTGATTTTTTTAATAGGTTGAGAGAAACTGCTATCAAATATACAAGTCTAGATCCTGATTCAACTGATGGAAAAGCACACCTAGTCCTCTTGTTTATGGGTCAAGCAGCAGATGATATAAGAAGGAAGCTACAGAAGTTAGAGGGGGTTCGAGACATAGATAGAATGCTAGAAGTAGCCTGGAGAGTATATCGAGACAGGGGCTCAAATGAAGGAGTTAGACGACAACCTAGCAAAAAGACAATCCAAGAAAAGTCATCCAAAAAAACTTCCCCTACAGACAAAGATCAGTGTGCCTATTGTAAAAAGTGGGGACATTGGAAAAATGATTGTCCCGTGTTGAAACTAAAGTCCCCAGTTCCCCAGCTCCTGATCGAACAAGGCTCGGGTTCATGCTCAGAATGATGGGAACCGAAGGCTTCTTCCCCAGCAGAACCTTTGGTTATAGCTAAGCTGGGGTCAGATAACATCGAATTTTTGGTAGATACTGGAGCAGCATTTTCCGTACTAAATACCATGGAAGGGAAACTGAGTCAAAACACTGTACATGTTGTTGGGGCGACAGGGGTAAGTGAAACACGGCCTTTCTTCCAACCTTTAAAATTCAAATTGGGCAAACACTGGGTAACTCATCAATTCCTTTACATGCCTAACTCCCCTAAACCATTATTAGGGAGAGATTTGCTAGAGAAATTAGAAGCAGAAATTAAATTCAAAAAGGGGAAGGGAATCCAAGTTGTAATTCCTGAATCTAAATTTGTCGAAGTTGCTGCACTTTTCATACAGGACAAACGTGGTGAAATCCCCATTGAAGTTGAAAAAGCTGTCAATCCAATAGCATGGGCCAGTGATATCCCAGGAAGATCCAAACAAGCAGAGCCTGTGAGTATTACTCTCAAACCAGGAGCCACACCGGTAAGGCAAAAACAATACCCTTTGAAATTAGAAAGTCGTAAAGGATTGGCACCTATAATTGAAAAATTCCTCCACCATGGGTTATTAGTGCAATGTGAGTCCAGATTTAATACCCCCATACTTGCTATTAAGAAAGCAGATGGTAAGAGCTATCGATTAGTTCAAGATCTGAGAGCAATTAACAGAATTACTGAAGACATACACCCTGTTGTGGCAAACCCATATACCCTTTTGACTGCACTGACAGATGAATTAGGGTGGTTTACTGTAATAGACCTGAAGGATGCCTTTTTCTGCATTCCTGTGCATAAAAACAGCCAAGAGCTTTTTGCTTTTGAGTGGGAGAATCCTGAGACAGGGAGGAAAAGTCAACTTACTTGGACCGTTTTGCCCCAGGGGTACAAGAACAGTCCCACAGTGTTTGGAAATCAGCTAGCAAAGGAACTAGAAGACTGGAAAAGACAGGAGCCAGAAAGGGTTATTCTTCAATATGTGGATGATATCCTGATTGCGGCTAAAACCAGAGATGACTGCATTAAATTTACCATCAGTTTATTAAACTTTTTGGGACTGAGTGGGTACAGAGTTTCTAAAGACAAAGCACAGATTGTCAAAGAAGCAGTAATTTACTTGGGGCTCGAGATCTTTCGTGGACATCGACAGCTCAGCAAAGAACGGAAAGAAGCCATCTGTCAACTCCCAGAGCCCCGCACTGTGAGGGAGATGCAAGCTTTCCTGGGAATGGTAGGTTGGTGTTGTTTGAGGATAGCAAATTATGGACTGCTGGTAAAACCCCTATATGGAGCATTAAAAGCAGCTGAAAATGGAATTATCATATGGACAGAAAATACAAGGGCAGCTTTTAAACAGCTGAAACACTCTCTAATGTCAGCTCCAGCACTGGGATTGCCAGATTTAACTAAATCTTTTGAACTCTTTACTTATGAAAGATTGAATGTTGCTTTAGGGGTACTAGCTCAGCGCCTCGGGAACCAACGGAGGGCTGTGGCTTACTTTTCCAAACAGCTAGACAATGTTGCCCAAGGGTGGCCAGGGTGTTTGAAAGCCGTGGCAGCTACTGTTGTCTTGATCCAAGAGGCCCGAAAACTCACCCTTGGACGGCACATTGTAGTGTATGTACCCCATGCTGTAGCAGCTGTGCTCGAGCAAAAGAGGAGACATTGGCTGTCCAGCAACCGGATGCTTAAATATCAATCATTGTTACTAGAACAGGATGATGTCACCTTAAAAACAACTTCTGTTGTTAATCCTGCCATGTTTCTGTCTTCCACGTTAACTGACAATGTCCCTGAGCATGATTGTTTGCAGACAATAGAAGAGGTCTACTCCAGCTGAACAGATCTGAAGGATGTGCCCCTAGACAATCCAGACTGGGAGCTTTTTACAGACGGAAGCAGCTTTATGAGAAATGGTAAAAGGATGACAGGCTATGCAGTGACCACTCAAGACAAGGTACTTGAGGCGAAGGCCCTGCCAGCAGATGTGTCATCACAGAAAGCTGAGCTGATTGCACTGACAAGGGCCCTGGACCTGAGTGAAGGGAAGAAGGTAAATATATGGACCGACTCTAAATATGCGTTTAGTGTCGTCCATGCCCATGGAGCCATCTGGAAAGAAAGAGGACTGCTGAACGCTCAAGGTAATCAAATTAAACACGCTTAACAAATACTTGCCCTCTTGGAGAGCGTTAGAAAACCCACGGAAGTAGCTATTATGCACTGCAGGGGTCACCAGAAAGGGAAAACCACTCCAGAATTGGGAAATCACTTTGCTGACAAAGCGGCAAAAGGAGTTGCAGAAAAAGGTATCCTTGCAATAATTCCCAAAAAGGAAGTTAACTTATCAGAGATCATCCCAAAGTATGATCAAGCAGATCAAAAGCTTATTAAATCTCTCAAGGCTGAGATCACAGAAGGTGGGTGGGCTGTCACACCAACAAATCAAGTTGTAGTCCCACCCCTGATTCTTCGAGAGCTAGCTCAGAGAGAACATGAAAACACACATTTTGAGACTGAAAACCTTCTAAAACATCTAAAAAAGGTAGTAATAGGAAGAAGAATGACTGAAATTGTACAAACAGTAGTAAGCAAATGTGAAGTTTGCTGCAAAAACAACCCTGATACAAGGAAAAGAGTTGTGTTAGGAGTAACAAAAGCAGGGGATCTTCCTGGAGATTACTGGCAAATAGATTTTGCTGAATTACCACGTAGAGAGAGATACCGGTACATACTGGTATTGGTTGACACTTTTAGTGGATGGCAGGAAGCTTACCCCTGTCGCACCAACATAGCCAAAGAAGTGGTAAAGATTTTGCTCAATCATATAATTCCAAGGTTCGGGGTTCCCCTGGGAATGTCATCGGATAGGGGACCACACTTTGTTGCCACAGTAATTAAAGAAATCAGTCAGATTTTGGGAATTACTTGGGATCTGCATACACCTTATAGACCCCAAGCGAGTGGTAAAGTTGAAAGTATGAATGGAACCCTTAAAACACAAATTAGCAAAATTTGTCAAGAAACATCTATGACATGGGTTCAAGCCCTGCCTATAGCTTTACTAAGGATCCGCATACAGCCAAGGCGGAGAGATAACATCAGTCCCTATGAAATACTTTATGGTAGGCCATACCAGATTCCACACATTCCAGGGGAAATTCATATAAAAGGGAAACTTGATTTACAGAGATATCTAATGGCTTTAGGTTCCACTTTGCAGAAACTCCAGAATTACATCGTGCTATCCAGACCCATCGGACTGGACACACCTGCACATCTTTTCCAACCTGGAGACTGGGTTTATATCAAGTGGTGGGACAATGAACCTCTACAAGCTAAGTGGAAAGGACCATTCCAAGTCCTGCTGACTACCCTCACTGCAGTAAAAGTCTCTGGCAAAGGACCCTGGATCCACTACTCCAGAGTCAAGAAAGCTTCTGCTCCTGAAACAACTGAGAAAACAAAGAGTGATGCAGAAGAGAGCGTGATTTAAATAATGCTTCAGTACTTAAAGAACTGCTCATAGTAATCATAGTCACAATTCTTCTATATCTACTGTTGTTAAATATTTACTGTTATTAAGTGTATATTATTAATAGATTATTAATCTAGATTATTAATATATAGTAGATATTTAGAATAGAGACTTGACAAGGTAGAAGCCTTGTCAAGCCTCTAAAAAGGAGGAAATGATGCCTTAGGTTTTAACTTCTTATTTTTTTTACATCAGGACTGCTCTAAAACTCCATAAATTGTCATCTAGTGTTCTGTTACTGTCATTTAGACGAAACAATTTCTCTCGGGGCTGGAGTTTCAAGGGCATACTGTTTTTTCCCAAAGCCCAAAATGTAAACACCCATGGACAGCAGCGAAGAGAAGAAGGGAACAAGCTGGGGATGGGACTTCAAGACCCGAAACTGTAATTGGACAATGGGTTTCTGATATGCAGATGAACCAAAGGTATATCTGTCCCAAAAACACGTGCTAGGTGTCCATTTTGGGTGTAGTCTCTGAAAGACTCTTGCATGGCCCAAAGTGTACCTTGTTTTAATAAATACTTCTTTTATTCTCTTAACTCTGTCCAGCCTCTGTTTCAGGTCAGCCTTTTGTAAGGCATCAGGAGCACTTCGGATATTCTTATTCAAGGCCCTGACGGACACACGGCATCTGTCCGCCCATTCGTCCTGCCTCTTGGCTTTAACTTGTTAGGAAGAGATGTGATGTCCCAGTGGGGGGCAACCCTAGAGATCCCTCCATTAACACCAGCGAGGGGTTTCTACGGGGGGGGTCACTGCAGCACGCGCCACTCCAGCCATCAAGTGGCTCACCGACCAGCCAGTTAGAGTGGAGCAGTGGCCCCTTCGTGGAGAGAAATAGCGTGCTCTAGAAGAGTTAGTCGAGGAACAGCTGAAAAAGGGACATATTGCCCCTTCCTCAAGTCCGCGGAATTCACCAGTTTTTGTAATTAAAAAGCCTAAGACAGGAAAATGGAGACTCCTCCATGACCTACGAGTGATCAATAAAGTCATGGAGGAGATGGGACCCCTACAGCCAGGATTGCCTTCACCAACAATGCTGCCGAGAGGTTGGCCTTTAACCGTCATAGATATTAAAGACTGTTTCTTTTCCATCCCACTGAATCCAGAAGATGCGCCAAGGTTCGCCTTTTCTGTTCCATCTGTGAACAGGGAGGCACCAATGAGGAGATACCACTGGCTCGTATTACCTCAGGGAATGAAAAATTCCACTGTAATATGCCAGTGGTACGTCTCCGAGGTGCTCTCCCCTGTTCGGAAGGCGTTCCCAAAAGCAAAGATCATCCATTATATGGATGATGTACTAGTATGTGCTCCAGAAAAAGAATACATGGACAAGACTTTAACCAGTGTCATCCAAGCAATAGAAGCAGCAGGCATGGAGGTCCAGCCTGAAAAGGTACAACGGGAAGAACCATGGAAATACCTAGGGATGAAGATTTTGGAGAGGACCATTGTCCCCCAGCTCCTGAAACTGGAACAACATCCAAAGACCCTCCGCCAACTTCATCAGTTATGCGGATCCGTGAATTGGATTCAACCCTTGTTGGGTCTGAAGACTACGGAGCTGGCGCCCCTCTTTGATCTCCTCAAAGGTGGCCAGGCGTTCGACAGCCCAGTAGAGATGACTCCTGAAGCTATCCACGTCGTGGAAAAGGTACTGTTAGCCATCCGCACTCGGGAAGCACACCGTGTCAACCCAGTCCTCCCCTTCCGATTTATAATATTGGGAAAGACACCGCTATATCACGGGTTGATCTTTCAATGGGACGGAGGGGCCAAGGATTCACTCCTGATAGTGGAGTGGGTGTTCTTGCCCCATACCCCGTCCAAGACAATTTCAAGGCCACAAAACTTGGTGGCTGAGCTCATCACACGAGCTCGGTCTCGGCTCCGCACCCTTGCTGGGTGCGACTTTGCGTACATAACAGTGCCCTGGAAGAACAAACCGTTTGAAGAAGTCTTCCAGGAGAGCGAGAACCTTCAGTTGGCTTTAGAAAACTACTCAGGTCAAATTGGTAACGAGAAATTAAAACATCATTTATTTAACACAGAATTCCAATTGGCACCTAAATTTGTCCAAAGTAAAACACCAATTAAGAATGCTGTGACGGTTTTTACTGACGGCTCTGGGTCGTCCCACAAGTCCGTTTTGACTTGGAGAGACCCAGAAACCCTCGCGTGGGACTAGGAAGTTCACACTGTGGAGGGTTCTCCACAGATTGCTGAATTAGCCGCAGTAGTCAGAGTATTCGAGAGGTTTGAGGAGCGACCTGTCAATTTGATAACTGATTCGGCATATGTGGCCGGAGTAGTATCCAGAGCTGAACACTCTTTGCTTAAGGAGGTCCAAAATCGTAAACTGTTTGGTTTGCTTGCGAGATTAGTAGAGCTCCTGTCCCACCGCAAGCACCAGTTCTTTGTTATGCACGTAAGGTCGCACTCAGGTTTGCCAGGATTCATCGCAGAAGGGAACGCGAGAGCTGACGCCCTAGCGATGCCAGTGCTGAAGTGTAACATCCCAGACATCTTTGCACAGGCACGCTTGAGCCATCAATGTTTTCACCAAAATGTGCCGGTGCTCCGGAGGATGTTTAATCTCTCTCTAGAGCAAGCCAGAGCCATAGTGTCCACATGCCTGAGTTGCCAGCAGTACCAAGTGCCGTCGTTCAATCCAGGGGTCAACCCAAGGGGGTTGAATGCTAATGAAAAATGGCAAACCGACGTCACCCATTTCTCCCCGTTTGGCAGACTCAAATACGTCCATGTGTCCGTGGACACTTTCTCAGGGGCCGTGTTTGCGTCTGCCCACACGGGGGAGAAGGCACGAGATGTCAAAAAACATCTGACCATGGCATTCTCCGTGCTAGGGGTGCCCAAAGAAATTAAGACAGACAATGGCCCTGCATATGTTTCCGCTACCATCAGAGGCTTTATGCAGGACTGGGGGGTCAAACATATCACAGGCATTCCGCATTCTCCCACCGGGCGGGCCCTGGTGGAGAGAAAGCACCAAGACTTAAAGAGAATCCTTATACAGCAGCGAGGAGAGGCAGAGGGGAAGTCGCCCATTGAGCGCCTCTGCAAGGCTCTGTTCACTCTAAATTTTCTAAATTGTTCCGATAGTGAGCCGACTCCCCCCGTATTTAGGCACTTTACAAATTCGGCACAGACAAAATTGGCAGAGAAACCGCCTGTGCTGTATAAGGATCCTGAGAGTCATCAGATAATGGGGCCAGTGCCACTTATCGTCTGGGGGAGGGGATACGGTTGTGTTTCCACCCCAGGAAGACCGTGCTGGCTCCCGGCTAAGAACATCAAGCCCTTCCGAGAGGAATGCCCTGACCCAACAAAGATCACAGAAAATGACAGAGGCACCGTCTGGAAACGGAGAAAGAAGAGAGCACAACGACAAAACTTCCAGAATCCGACAAAAGCACACCGAACTGAACCTGATACCAGAACTCGAACAAACAGTGTTTGAGAGTTATCTGTAACCCCAATTAACTCTCTTTTCCCTCTTACCCCTTTCTCCTTCCCCATCCATCCCTTCCCCAGTTATCCCTGTACCTTACCTGTTCCTTGTCCATGACCTAGACAATAGAGAGAGGGGAGATTAGGGGGGGAAGAAAAATCTATGGGAGGTAAAAGGGACTTAATGGAAGTTAAGGAGTTTTAAAGATGACCAAGTGGTAATCATGTGAATTTATTAATTTAAAGGAAGATCTACAAGATGGAGAGAACCCTGAAAGCCCTCACGTCCACCCAAGTAGTAGCTTACGTAGTGGTTGTGATGATCACCATTCCGACAAGCAGAGAATGGATAGTGCAGCAGCCGAAAGAAAATATATGGATCACCCTCGCGAAAGCGATACAGCAAGACAGCATGTGCTTAGGGATGCACTCAGCAGACGACTCCATGTCGACCTGTCTGGTAGGTATCCCCCTGCGAGCGCACGACTATCCGTTCGCAGGACAATGACCAAATCCGGTTGACAATTGGGACACCTGGACGAGGCTTCTTCCACAAGCACCAGAGGAACCCCAGGAATTGGACCTACTGGGGTCCTCCAAAGCAACCTATTGTGTTAAATTTAGCTATCGAGTTACACCAGAAGATTGGCTCCGTACTCCTATTCAAAAACCCCCTCTCCCTATGTTCCCATGAAAAGATGTGAATCCTACGAATTCGGAATACAATTCGGCTTCTTGGTGTAATTACACCTCAAAGACACTAGCCAAATTCAGCGATGTCCCAAGACAGCTCCCTAAAGGAGTGTTTTTGATCTGTGGCGACCGGGTTTGGGCTGGGATACCGTCCTGCCTTCGGGGAGGGCCGTGCACGTTGGGCCAACTCACCCTCATGACCCCCAATAAAATGAAAATTCTGAATTGGCGGAAAATTTATAATCAGACGCGACAAAAGAGAGAACTACGGATTTGGGATTCAAATTGTAATTCGAACGTTGTTGATTGGAGTTTCTCTAAGAGGGTGGCTGTCTCCGTTTTCGTGCCCTGGGTGGCAGCAGCTAAAGCATTGGGGGAATTGACGCACCTAGAGTGTTGGCTTGGAAAACAAGCCAACCTCACGTCCCGTGCACTGACCCAACTCTAAGAAGATGAGGACGTTACCAGGCACGTCACCCTGCAGAACAGGGCGGCGATCGACTTTTTACTCCTCGCACACGGGCACGGGAGCGAGGACTTCGAGGGGCTTTGTTGTTTAAATTTATCGTCGAACTCTAAGAGCATTCACGTGACGATCCAAGAAATGAGAGACCAGGTACATCAACTTAAAGTGGAGAGCAAAGACTGGCTGCAGCACCTGTTAGACAGGATGGGACTGTCATCGTGGGCTGTGGGGTTGATAAAATCGTTATTATGGGTTCTTGTTATTGTTGTTATAGTACTGCTGTTGTTTGCATGTTTAAAAAACGTTATCCTAAGTTTAGTTAAAAACACGTTCTTAAATAAAAGAAAAGGGGGAGAGGTGTTGGGGTGGTAGATATAGAACAAAAACCAAAAAAGCCCCTGGGCCGCTCCTGGTGGGCGAGCCCGAGTGCCACCCCTGCATTAGAAACCACCGTGGTCTAGCCCTGAGCTGGACCACTCCTCCGAGTTCCTCCCAGTATGTAGTTATTAGTTCAGTGTGTTGTCAATCCAAGTTCAAGTCTTCCCCCTGTTCTGGAAAGTTCAGAGTTCTGTATGTTGTGATTCGTTAATTACCCTCGTCTCCTCCCCTGTTCCCATCCTGTTGGTTGTATCTCCCCAGCTTCTCCCCAAC
>JAVTVJ010010735.1:0-12856 GCA_034509425.1 Eopsaltria australis
GAAAAGTCATCCAAGAAAACTTCCCCTACAGACAAAGATCAGTGTGCCTATTGTAAAAAGTGGGGACATTGGAAAAATGATTGTCCCGTGTTGAAGCAAAAGTCCCCAGTTCCCCAGCTCCCAATCGAACAAGGCTTGGGTTCATGCTCAGAATGATGGGAACTGAAGGCTTCTTCCCCAGCAGAACCTTTGGTTATAGCTAAGCTGGGGTCAGATAACATCGAATTTTTGGTAGATACTGGAGCAGCATTTTCCGTACTAAATACCATGGAAGGGAAACTGAGTCAAAACACTGTACATGTTGTTGGGGCAACAGGGGTAAGCGAATCACGGCCTTTCTTCCAACCATTAAAATTCAAATTGGGCAAACACTGGGTAACTCATCAATTCCTTTACATGCCTAACTCCCCTAAACCATTATTAGGGAGAGATTTGCTAGAGAAATTAGAAGCAGAAATTAAATTCAAAAAGGGGAAGAGAATACAAGTTGTAATTCCTGAATCTAAATTTGTCGAAGTTGCTGCACTTTTCATACAGGACAAACGTGGTGAAATCCCCATTGAAGTTGAAAAAGCTGTCAATCCAATAGCATGGGCCAGTGATATCCCAGGAAGATCCAAACAAGCAGAGCCTGTGAGTATTACTCTCAAACCAGGAGCCACACCGGTAAGGCAAAAACAATACCCTTTGAAATTAGAAAGTCGTAAAGGATTGGCACCTATAATTGAAAAATTCCTCCACCATGGGTTATTAGTGCAATGTGAGTCCAGATTTAATACCCCCATACTTGCTATTAAGAAAGCAGATGGTAAGAGCTATCGATTAGTTCAAGATCTGAGAGCAATTAACAGAATCACTGAAGACATACACCCTGTTGTGGCAAACCCATATACCCTTTTGACTGCACTGACAGACGAATTAGGGTGGTTTACTGTAATAGACTTGAAGGATGCCTTTTTCTGCATTCCTGTGCATAAAAACAGCCAAGAGCTTTTTGCTTTTGAGTGGGAGAATCCTGAGACAGGGAGGAAAAGTCAACTTACTTGGACCGTCTTGCCCCAGGGGTACAAGAACAGTCCCACAGTGTTTGGAAATCAGCTAGCAAAGGAACTAGAGGACTGGAAAAGACAAGAGCCAGAGGGAGTTATTCTTCAATATGTGGATGATATCCTGATTGTGGCTAAAACCAGAGATGACTGCATTAAATTTACCATCAGTTTATTAAACTTTTTGGGACTGAGTGGGTACAGAGTTTCTAAAGACAAAGCACAGATTGCCAAAGAAGCAGTAATTTACTTGGGGCTCGAGATCTTTCGTGGACATCGACAGCTCAGCAAAGAATGGAAAGAAGCCATCTGTCAACTCCCAGAGCCCCGCACTGTGAGGGAGATGCAAGCTTTCCTGGGAATGGTAGGTTGGTGTCGTTTGTAGATAGCAAATTATGGACTGCTGGTAAAACCCCTATATAGAGCATTAAAAGCAGCTGAAAATGGAATTATCATATGGACAGAAAATACAAGGGCAGCTTTTAAACAGCTGAAACACTCCCTAATGTCAGCTCCAGCACTGGGATTGCCAGACTTAACTAAATCTTTTGAACTGTTTACTTATGAAAGATTGAATGTTGCTTTAGGGATACTAGCTCAGCGCCTCGGGAACCAAAGGAGGGCTGTGGCTTACTTTTCCAAACAGCTAGACAATGTTGCCCAAGGGTGGCCAGGGTGTTTGAAAGCCGTGGCAGCTACTGTTGTCTTGATCCAAGAGGCCCGAAAACTCACCCTTGGACGGCACATTGTAGTGTATGTACCCCATGCTGTAGCAGCTGTGCTCGAGCAAAAGAGGAGACATTGGCTGTCCAGCAACCGGATGCTTAAATATCAATCATTGTTACTAGAACAGGATGATGTCACCTTAAAAACAACTTCTGTTGTTAATCCTGCCATGTTTCTGTCTTCCACGTTAACTGACAATGTCCCTGAGCATGATTGTTTGCAGACAATAGAAGAGGTATACTCCAGCCGAACAGATCTGAAGGATGTGCCCCTAGACAATCCAGACTGGGAGCTTTTTACAGACGGAAGCAGCTTTATGAGAAATGGTAAAAGGATGACAAGCTATGCAGTGACCACTCAAGACAAGGTAATTGAGGCGAAGGCCCTGCCAGCAGATGTGTCATCACAGAAAGCTGAGCTGATTGCACTGACAAGGGCACTGGACCCAAGTGAAGGAAAGAAGGTAAATATATGGACCGACTCTAAATATGCGTTTGGTGTCGTCCATGCCCATGGAGCCATCTGGAAAGAAAGAAAACTGCTGAACGCTCAAGGTAATCAAATTAAACACGCTGAACAAATACTTGCCCTCTTGGAGAGCGTTAGAAAACCCACGGAAGTAGCTATTATGCACTGCAGGGGTCACCAGAAAGGGAAAACCACTCCAGAATTGGGAAATCACTTTGCTGACAAAGCGGCAAAAGGAGTTGCAGAAAAAGGTATCCTTGCAATAATTCCCAAAAAGGAAGTTAACTTATCAGAGATCATCCCAAAGTATGATCAAGCAGATCAAAAGCTTATTAAATCTCTCAAGGCTGAGATCACAGAAGGTGGGTGGGCTGTCACACCAACAAATCAAGTTGTAGTCCCACCCCTGATTCTTCGAGAGCTAGCTCAGAGAGAACATGAAAACACACATTTTGAGACTGAAAACCTTCTAAAACATCTAAAAAAGGTAGTAATAGGAAGAAGAATGACTGAAATTGTACAAACAGTAGTAAGCAAATGTGAAGTTTGCTGCAAAAACAACCCTGATACAAGGAAAAGAGCTGTGTTAGGAGCAACAAAAGCAGGGGATCTTCCTGGAGATTACTGGCAAATAGCTTTTGCTGAATTACCACGTAGAGAGGGATACCGGTACATACTGGTATTGGTTGACACTTTTAGTGGATAGCCCGAAGCTTACCCTTGTCGCACTAACATAGCCAAAGAAGTGGTAAAGATTTTGCTCAATCATATAATTCCAAGGTTCGGGGTTCCCCTGGGAATGTCATCGGATAGGGGACCACACTTTGTTGCCACAGTAATTAAAGAAATCAGTCAGATTTTGGGAATTACTTGGGATCTGCATACACCTTATAGACCCCAAGCGAGTGGTAAAGTTGAACGTATGAATGGAACCCTTAAAACACAAATTAGCAAAATTTGTCAAGAAACATCTATGACATGGGTTCAAGCCCTGCCTATAGCTTTACTAAGGATCCGCATACAGCCAAGGCGGAGAGATAACATCAGTCCCTATGAAATACTTTATGGTAGGCCATACCAGATTCCACACATTCCAGGGGAAATTCATATAAAAGGGAAACTTGATTTACAGAGATATCTAATGGCTTTAGGTTCCACTTTGCAGAAACTCCAGAATTACATCGTGCTATCCAGACCCATCGGACTGGACACACCTGCACATCTTTTCCAACCTGGAGACTGGGTTTATATCAAGTGGTGGGACAATGAACCTCTACAAGCTAAGTGGAAAGGACCATTCCAAGTCCTGCTGACTACCCTCACTGCAGTAAAAGTCTCTGGCAAAGGACCCTGGATCCACTACTCCAGAGTCAAGAAAGCTTCTGCTCCTGAAACAACTGAGAAAACAAAGAGTGATGCAGAAGAGAGCGTGATTTAAATAATGCTTCAGTACTTAAAGAACTGCTCATAGTAATCATAGTCACAATTCTTCTATATCTACTGTTGTTAAATATTTACTGTTATTAAGTGTATATTATTAATAGATTATTAATCTAGATTATTAATATATAGTAGATATTTAGAATAGAGACTTGACAAGGTAGAAGCCTTGTCAAGCCTCTAAAAGGGGGAAAATGATGCCTTAGGTTTTAACCTCTTATTTTTTTCATCAAGACTGCTCTAAAACTCCATAAATTGTCATCTAGTGTTCTGTTACTGTCATTTAGACGAAACAATTTCTCTCGGGGCTGGAGTTTCAAGGGCATACTGTTTTTCCAAAAGCCCAAAATGTAAACACCCATGGACAGTAGCGAAGAGAAGAAGGGAACAAGCTGGGGATGGGACTTCAAGACCCGAAACTGTAATTGGACAATGGGTTTCTGATATGCAGATGAACCAAAGGTATATCTGTCCCAAAAACACGTGCTAGGTGTCCATTTTGGGTGTAGTCTCTGAAAGACTCTTGCATGGCCCAAAGTGTACCTTGTTTTAATAAATACTTCTTTTATTCTCTTAACTCTGTCCAGCCTCTGTTTCAGGTCAGCCTTTTGTAAGGCATCAGGAGCACTTCGGATATTCTTATTCAAGGCCCTGACGGACACACGGCATCTGTCCGCCCATTCGTCCTGCCTCTTGGCTTTAACTTGTTAGGAAGAGATGTGATGTCCCAGTGGGGGGCAACCCTAGAGATCCCTCCATTAACACCAGCGAGGGGTTTCTACGGGGGGGGTCACTGCAGCACGCGCCACTCCAGCCATCAAGTGGCTCACCGACCAGCCAGTTAGAGTGGAGCAGTGGCCCCTTCGTGGAGAGAAATAGCGTGCTCTAGAAGAGTTAGTCGAGGAACAGCTGAAAAAGGGACATATTGCCCCTTCCTCAAGTCCGCGGAATTCACCAGTTTTTGTAATTAAAAAGCCTAAGACAGGAAAATGGAGACTCCTCCATGACCTACGAGTGATCAATAAAGTCATGGAGGAGATGGGACCCCTACAGCCAGGATTGCCTTCACCAACAATGCTGCCGAGAGGTTGGCCTTTAACCGTCATAGATATTAAAGACTGTTTCTTTTCCATCCCACTGAATCCAGAAGATGCGCCAAGGTTCGCCTTTTCTGTTCCATCTGTGAACAGGGAGGCACCAATGAGGAGATACCACTGGCTCGTATTACCTCAGGGAATGAAAAATTCCACTGTAATATGCCAGTGGTACGTCTCCGAGGTGCTCTCCCCTGTTCGGAAGGCGTTCCCAAAAGCAAAGATCATCCATTATATGGATGATGTACTAGTATGCGCTCCAGAAAAAGAATATATGGACAAGACTTTAACCAGTGTCATCCAAGCAATAGAAGCAGCAGGCATGGAGGTCCAGCCTGAAAAGGTACAACGGGAAGAACCGTGGAAATACCTAGGGATGAAGATTTCGGAGAGGACCATTGTCCCCCAGCTCCTGAAACTGGAACAACATCCAAAGACTCTCCGCCAACTTCATCAGTTTTGCGGATCCGTAAATTGGATTCAACCCTTGTTGGGTCTGAAGACCACGGAGCTGGCGCCCCTCTTCGATCTCCTCAAAGGTGGCCAGGCGTTGGACAGCCCAGTAGAGATGACTCCTGAAGCTATCCACGTCGTGGAAAAGGTACTGTTAGCCATCCGCACTCGGGAAGCACACCGTGTCAACCCAGTCCTCCCCTTCCGAGTTATAATATTGGGAAAGACACCGCTATATCACGGGTTGATCTTTCAATGGGACGGAGGGGCCAAGGATTCACTCCTGATAGTGGAGTGGGTGTTCTTGCCCCATACCCCGTCCAAGACAATTTCAAGGCCACAAAACTTGGTGGCTGAGCTCATCACACGAGCTCGGTCTCGGCTCCGCACCCTTGCTGGGTGCGACTTTGCGTACATAACAGTGCCCTGGAAGAACAAACCGTTTGAAGAAGTCTTCCAGGAGAGCGAGAACCTTCAGTTGGCTTTAGAAAACTACTCAGGTCAAATTGGTAACGAGAAATTAAAACATCATTTATTTAACACAGAATTCCAATTGGCACCTAAATTTGTCCAAAGTAAAACACCAATTAAGAATGCTGTGACGGTTTTTACTGACGGCTCTGGGTCGTCCCACAAGTCCGTTTTGACTTGGAGAGACCCAGAAACCCTCGCGTGGGACTAGGAAGTTCACACTGTGGAGGGTTCTCCACAGATTGCTGAATTAGCCGCAGTAGTCAGAGTATTCGAGAGGTTTGAGGAGCGACCTGTCAATTTGATAACTGATTCGGCATATGTGGCCGGAGTAGTATCCAGAGCTGAACACTCTTTGCTTAAGGAGGTCCAAAATCGTAAACTGTTTGGTTTGCTTGCGAGATTAGTAGAGCTCCTGTCCCACCGCAAGCACCAGTTCTTTGTTATGCACGTAAGGTCGCACTCAGGTTTGCCAGGATTCATCGCAGAAGGGAACGCGAGAGCTGACGCCCTAGCGATGCCAGTGCTGAAGTGTAACATCCCAGACATCTTTGCACAGGCACGCTTGAGCCATCAATGTTTTCACCAAAATGTGCCGGTGCTCCGGAGGATGTTTAATCTCTCTCTAGAGCAAGCCAGAGCCATAGTGTCCACATGCCTGAGTTGCCAGCAGTACCAAGTGCCGTCGTTCAATCCAGGGGTCAACCCAAGGGGGTTGAATGCTAATGAAAAATGGCAAACCGACGTCACCCATTTCTCCCCGTTTGGCAGACTCAAATACGTCCATGTGTCCGTGGACACTTTCTCAGGGGCCGTGTTTGCGTCTGCCCACACGGGGGAGAAGGCACGAGATGTCAAAAAACATCTGACCATGGCATTCTCCGTGCTAGGGGTGCCCAAAGAAATTAAGACAGACAATGGCCCTGCATATGTTTCCGCTACCATCAGAGGCTTTATGCAGGACTGGGGGGTCAAACATATCACAGGCATTCCGCATTCTCCCACCGGGCGGGCCCTGGTGGAGAGAAAGCACCAAGACTTAAAGAGAATCCTTATACAGCAGCGAGGAGAGGCAGAGGGGAAGTCGCCCATTGAGCGCCTCTGCAAGGCTCTGTTCACTCTAAATTTTCTAAATTGTTCCGATAGTGAGCCGACTCCCCCCGTATTTAGGCACTTTACAAATTCGGCACAGACAAAATTGGCAGAGAAACCGCCTGTGCTGTATAAGGATCCTGAGAGTCATCAGATAATGGGGCCAGTGCCACTTATCGTCTGGGGGAGGGGATACGGTTGTGTTTCCACCCCAGGAAGACCGTGCTGGCTCCCGGCTAAGAACATCAAGCCCTTCCGAGAGGAATGCCCTGACCCAACAAAGATCACAGAAAATGACAGAGGCACCGTCTGGAAACGGAGAAAGAAGAGAGCACAACGACAAAACTTCCAGAATCCGACAAAAGCACACCGAACTGAACCTGATACCAGAACTCGAACAAACAGTGTTTGAGAGTTATCTGTAACCCCAATTAACTCTCTTTTCCCTCTTACCCCTTTCTCCTTCCCCATCCATCCCTTCCCCAGTTATCCCTGTACCTTACCTGTTCCTTGTCCATGACCTAGACAATAGAGAGAGGGGAGATTAGGGGGGGAAGAAAAATCTATGGGAGGTAAAAGGGACTTAATGGAAGTTAAGGAGTTTTAAAGATGACCAAGTGGTAATCATGTGAATTTATTAATTTAAAGGAAGATCTACAAGATGGAGAGAACCCTGAAAGCCCTCACGTCCACCCAAGTAGTAGCTTACGTAGTGGTTGTGATGATCACCATTCCGACAAGCAGAGAATGGATAGTGCAGCAGCCGAAAGAAAATATATGGATCACCCTCGCGAAAGCGATACAGCAAGACAGCATGTGCTTAGGGATGCACTCAGCAGACGACTCCATGTCGACCTGTCTGGTAGGTATCCCCCTGCGAGCGCACGACTATCCGTTCGCAGGACAATGACCAAATCCGGTTGACAATTGGGACACCTGGACGAGGCTTCTTCCACAAGCACCAGAGGAACCCCAGGAATTGGACCTACTGGGGTCCTCCAAAGCAACCTATTGTGTTAAATTTAGCTATCGAGTTACACCAGAAGATTGGCTCCGTACTCCTATTCAAAAACCCCCTCTCCCTATGTTCCCATGAAAAGATGTGAATCCTACGAATTCGGAATACAATTCGGCTTCTTGGTGTAATTACACCTCAAAGACACTAGCCAAATTCAGCGATGTCCCAAGACAGCTCCCTAAAGGAGTGTTTTTGATCTGTGGCGACCGGGTTTGGGCTGGGATACCGTCCTGCCTTCGGGGAGGGCCGTGCACGTTGGGCCAACTCACCCTCATGACCCCCAATAAAATGAAAATTCTGAATTGGCGGAAAATTTATAATCAGACGCGACAAAAGAGAGAACTACGGATTTGGGATTCAAATTGTAATTCGAACGTTGTTGATTGGAGTTTCTCTAAGAGGGTGGCTGTCTCCGTTTTCGTGCCCTGGGTGGCAGCAGCTAAAGCATTGGGGGAATTGACGCACCTAGAGTGTTGGCTTGGAAAACAAGCCAACCTCACGTCCCGTGCACTGACCCAACTCTAAGAAGATGAGGACGTTACCAGGCACGTCACCCTGCAGAACAGGGCGGCGATCGACTTTTTACTCCTCGCACACGGGCACGGGAGCGAGGACTTCGAGGGGCTTTGTTGTTTAAATTTATCGTCGAACTCTAAGAGCATTCACGTGACGATCCAAGAAATGAGAGACCAGGTACATCAACTTAAAGTGGAGAGCAAAGACTGGCTGCAGCACCTGTTAGACAGGATGGGACTGTCATCGTGGGCTGTGGGGTTGATAAAATCGTTATTATGGGTTCTTGTTATTGTTGTTATAGTACTGCTGTTGTTTGCATGTTTAAAAAACGTTATCCTAAGTTTAGTTAAAAACACGTTCTTAAATAAAAGAAAAGGGGGAGAGGTGTTGGGGTGGTAGATATAGAACAAAAACCAAAAAAGCCCCTGGGCCGCTCCTGGTGGGCGAGCCCGAGTGCCACCCCTGCATTAGAAACCACCGTGGTCTAGCCCTGAGCTGGACCACTCCTCCGAGTTCCTCCCAGTATGTAGTTATTAGTTCAGTGTGTTGTCAATCCAAGTTCAAGTCTTCCCCCTGTTCTGGAAAGTTCAGAGTTCTGTATGTTGTGATTCGTTAATTACCCTCGTCTCCTCCCCTGTTCCCATCCTGTTGGTTGTATCTCCCCAGCTTCTCCCCAACTCCTCCCCAGTACCCTTTTGTGATTGGTTGATCAGTTCCGTTATAAGCCGTTGCACGAGCTAGCTCGAGGCTCTTTGGCCCCGGGATTCAGAGATACTAAACCTTTCTCTGCTACCCAGTCAAAGAGTCGCTCTTCATTCTCCGCGGTCCTACTGTGATTCCGGGAATAACCTGCGACCCACCAACGCTCCTAGTCCCTGACGAGGCTGCGTGTCTCCCTCGTCTGCCCACCTTGCGGTTAGGGCATTCGAGGTCCCTCAGGCGAGCTAGGAGCAACCACCGGCAGGCAGCTCGGGGCCTCCCGGGACAGTGGAAGAGGAGGAAGAACGCCGTCACTCCCCCCCAAGCGGCGTCGATCTTTTTATTTTTATAGAGAGGAAGATTTTCCCATCACACCCAAACTTATTTTAAAAGTCTCATTTCGTATCCCTCTGTGACCAAGCCTGTTCTTACTGACATCAATGAACATTAAGGTAGATGGTAACTCAGGGAGTTGCCTTATCCTGTTGTCACGGAGCACCAACGCCTGAAGCTGGGGCAATCTTTGGAAGGCATCCTTGTGGATCTCTGATATAAAATTTGCAGTCAAATCAATCCTCTTTAAATGGTCTGGCAGAGAAATAAGATACAACAGACTTGTAAATATGTATTTCCTGAAATTAAAAAAACCCTGCCTGTGTCATTCTTTATATATCTTTCAGTGAAGGACTTCAGTGTTGATAGTTTTAAGATTTATGTGTGTTTGGGAATCTTTTAAGTTGTTATCATCTATTGAAAAAAATGACACTTAAAGGGAAATAAATATATCCTCTACTACCTTGTTCCACATTTCTCATTTCAACATTTTCCTTTATGTAAGAAATTTGATATATTGAATTCTTTAAAAAATACATTCAAGCACTTTTTCCAATTAAAAAAAATGCCCAAAATTAAATTGAATATTTGGGGAGTTTTATTACTTTTCTAAAGATGATTGCAAGTAACAGCAGAAAGATTAATGATCATTGTTATTTATAATAATTCAAAAATTTGACAGAGAATCTGCATCTAATGTACTGACCTTTATGATCCAAAGTAGTAAAATGCTTATGTATTTATGTGTAAAGTTTACCATAATCAAACATTATATAAAATATATCACTTTGGTTTAGGTTGATATGACCCAGAAATAGTCAAACTTAAAGCTGATTTCAATAGTACTGCTATCCATACTTAAGTTAGCAAAGTCATTTCTGCTGATCTTCCTGATTCTGTTGTAGCGTGAATAGAAATACATGGTTTTCTTAGGCAATGGTGGAACGGCATCAAGCTCATGATCATCACGGTAGACTGTGGTGCCTAGGCATGTACACAAAAGGCAAGTGGGGAGACCTATCAAGGAATTTAAAAGAAAATGTCGCCCTGAATTTTTAGTGTGCTGTGTTGATACTTAGTAGAAAAGGTTCTCATAGATTTTATGTAAACATAGTCAATATTTTGCTAACTGGCCAAGGATTGTTTTGTACCTTTAGTATTGTTTATCATTCCTTTCCCAAGGGCGGGGAAGGTTGATGGACTGTGTTCCTTACCTATGGAATTGGAGAGGTGGTAACCTCATTGTCCAATCCATAGCTGTCTGTGACAAGATATATAAATGAAAAGAATAAAGAGGGCTGGGCGCTCTTCTGCTCTCCTGCCCAGTCTTGGTGGACCTGACCTGAGTGCCTGATTTCTTCGTGTCCAACCGTGCGACATCCGGTGGCCCGTACGGGGAACTGCAACAAAGCTCAGGTAAAGCTCAGGTGAAAAAGTTTTAAAAATTAATTATGGGCGTCTCTAAGATGTCCCCGAGCGACGCTTTGGCGTTGGAAGTTCTCGAAATATTCTTAGAAAGCGAGAACAGGAATTTTTGCAGGTCAAATTTAGAGCAATTATATTTTTGGTCCAAGGACATGGGTTTTTTCCCTGACGATGGAAAATTCCTGTCTAAAGAGACATGGAAGGTCATGGGAAAAGAATTGAAAGGTCTGCTATCGGAGACATAGTGAAACGATGGCTAAATTACTAGTAACTTGGAGACAGGTGAATTCTGTTATCCAAAGCCAGGAGAGCCCCGCTGGCAGAATTACGCCTGCCAGCTCGCTTGGAGGATTCTCCGAGCTGATTGGGGGGGTGAAGGAAGAAGAGCGTGGCTCGGAGCCAGCATCTGAGCCCGAAACCCCTAGCCCAGACTGTGAGGGCGGAAACAGCCCCCCCCCCCTCCCCCCCCCGAGAGCATTTGGCTTGGTAGCCCCCCGATTTCTGTTGAGAGATTGGCTTTGGAAAGTCCCCTTCTAGACTCCGGGGAACCGGCGGAGCGGGTGTCACCGCCACCCCGCGCGGCGGGGGAGACGGGGCAGCAAGAAATGAGCCCTCCCTGCGCCTTTCCTGTGCTAGGCAAACAGGAGAATTGGAAAGCCTGCACAGTGGAATGCCCAAGTTGCGGCGTTCTTTTCAGTGGCCCCCCTGGCGCGGTGGGGGCAGAAATCAAATAGCTGTCTGAAGCTGATGACGTAGCCGGCGGAGAGTCGGGCAAGGGCACGGCTCGCCCACCCCCTCCCGCAGGGGCGGGGGAACCGCTCCGATCCCCGAGCTGCCCGCCGACTGAGGCGCGCAGGCGCAGCAGCGCTGAGGCGGCCGCTGAGCCGAGCTCCGGGGCGGAATGCGCCGCCGGGACCCTGCCGCCGGCGCCAGACGCGGCAGAAGGCGGGTTTTTCCCCCCCCCCCCGCTCCCAACCGGGCAGCGGAATCCTGCCCGCCCCCGTCCGGATCCTTTGCTTTGGTGCGGCACTGCGCAGCCGCCCTAGAGGAGCCGCCGCTCCCAGCGGGCCCGCACCCCTCCGCGCAGCGCTGGGGGGAAAGGGGCCGGGCCTCGCCCTGCCCTTCAGTGATGGACAGCGCGGGCTCCGAGAGCGATGACTCAGCAGTTTTGTCCGAGAGACATCGTAAACAAATAAAAGCTGAAAAAACGGCGAAGAAGCCGCAGCCGCCCCGGGACCACAGATCCCGGGACAGCGGGTCTGTGTTCAGTGGCCTCTGGACCCTGCCAGGGTGCAGGGTGATGGCACGCGCCAGAGATAAGGCGAAAGTAGAGGAAATTTATGATTGTCCTAAAGCCCGTCACCGTGAGGCGTGTGCCAGCAGATCTCAGAGCCCTGTGCCAGCTCAGGTCCCTGTGATAAGCAAGGGACAGGATATAGCAGATGCTGCAGAATCACAATGGTTGCAGAATTTTCTTGTTTTTCTCGGTGCTGGTCAAAATTCGGTAATGCAGATGCATGAAGCCTCCAAAAATGTGGGCACCGCCGGTCGTAAGATGGTTGCCCTGGCTACTGCCCCGCAGCCAGCCAGGTCAGGGCTGCAAGGTGGGCAGTGGAAGCAAAGGAATGCTAAAGATAGAAAGAAACCAAGAAAAAAAGTGCAGAAAGGCAGGATTGTCATGTTTCTCTGTCCAAAGTGTGGAAAACCAAACCACACTGCAATGGAGTGCAAAGCTGCAGCTCCTGTCAAGTGTCAGTTTTCATTGAGCTCAGGAAATAGGTGGCAGAGCACGCAGGGGAGACGTGTTCAGACACAAATGTCTCTTCAAACCCTAGAGCCGATGGAGGTCTGTTGGGCCAGCTCGCAGCCACCACCAGTGGCTCAGCAGGGGTGGATGTCACCACGGCAGCAACAGTAGTCTTAGACTCGTGCAGTGCACAAGGTCCCTCTAGATGCTTTTGGCCCCTTGGGCAGTGGCATGAGTGCTTTCCAATTGGTGAGAGCTAGTGCCACCTTTCAGGGTGTCATTGTGCATCTGGGACTCATTGATGCGGATTATACAGGACGCATCTTTG